>ML791143.1:156008-175106 GCA_009831015.1 Picea engelmannii
CTAACTCAAGGTTGAGGCAATCACATATAGTGAAGGATATGTAATAAGGAACTTGGATGTTGAAGGAGTTCCCTGTGAAGGAATGGTGAAAGGACTCTGTCAGGAGAAAATAGTCACAACCTTAATGACTGATGGAAATTAAGCAGTGGGATGCAAGACTATATATATACACACACATATATATATATACGTAAGAATTATGTATTTCATTTTTCAAAAAAATGTATGAGCAGAATACTAACAATGAATGTTGACCATTTTGATAATTGAATGTTAATGTGCAGAATGCACAGGTTCATATTTCATTGTGAGAAAAAGTTTCTAGTAAAGCATGTTGATCTATCCAAAAAGTTTATGGTGAGGCCTAACCAACGATGCTCAAGGAAAATAGCAGGAAGATCCCAATAGGGAGTAATTGCAAAAGCAAAAGAAAAGGAAAAAGGAGGAACACTTTTCCCACCCTAAAAACTATGAATTGCTTACAGAGTTGTAGGTATTAGATGAGCAATTGTGAGAACAAGTATAACTAGAAAAGGGAGAATGAATAAATGAGTATGTTTAAATGAATAGTCCTGGTTAAATCCATGTTAAGAAGGGGCGGCGAGGTCTTAGAAATAACTCATCTAGGATGAAAATCCCAAATGGTGTAGAAGAAATTGGAAAAACAGAAGAATCCCTTAACTCCTTTCTTGTTGTCTAATGTGATCTTTGGGATAAGAGAAAATTGGAAAGATGATATGTGAAAATATTTTATTGACTAGAAAGCTATGATACTTGAATTTTTATTTTACACAACGACTAACATATTTATGACGTGTATCATGTGTAGAATGAAATTGGAGTTGTTGAGAAAGACAATTGCCAATGATGGACAACCTCAAGAAAAGGATAACTATGAGAAGGTTGTTGTTAAAAGATTTTTGAAGGGACTTTAAAATTCCCCACAAAGCACCATTGATGAGGTAATATCAGAGAGGGTGCTAGCATCTAGATCAGGTATAAGAATGTTCATACCTATGTGGCATGAGGTATGAAGGGAATTGGTAAGAATCCTTTCTGAAAAGGTTTAATTATCTTAATGATATGAACATAATTTGGAAGTGGTTGTTGTATGCCAATTCATACCCAAGTAGGGTATGATTCAGTAAAATAACTTGAATAATAAAGAGAGGAATTTTATGCCAGCCAAATATGGGTTATAATCCTTGCAAGAAAATGTAGGATTGTTGGCCCTTAACCAAGTTTTGGGAGTTTCTTGGTCATGTTCACCTATTTTGGGACCTCGACACCCTATCAAAGGAAGAGCACAATTTGAAGCGGAGATCACGGGATCTTGGCCCCCTTATGGGCCTATTTTTGGGTTTTTGGGAATATGTAACGGGAAAGGGATGTCGGGCCATGGGTTTACCCATGTTTAGGCCTATTTTGTATATAAATAAATGCCTAGGCTAGGAAGAAAGGTGAGATGAATGAAAGGCTAAGTCCTAGACCTAAGTGATGTGAATGTATGCTAAGTGAAATTAGGGTTTTTGATGCTTTTTTCATGATTGTAAGAGACTTGTAGAGCTGAGTGTAAGTAGTTGTGAAAGATTGTGAAAGGATTAGTGTTGTAACGCAAGGAAGAAGGATCTAGCAAGCTGCGCATATCTTTTTTCCTGTGTGGAGTAAGGGTTTGAGGCTCGGTGCTGTAATAGATTGACTGAAGGCAATAAAGAAGAAGAGTTGGTGGAATTATCCCCAGGAGAGGGGTGAACCACGTAAAACCTGTGTTATCTTGCATTGTTCTTGTCTGAATGTGTTTATGTCTTATTTTTCTCAGTGCTTTGATATGCTTAGATAGATTTGCTTATGCTCAGTTCTAATAATGTGTAGAATGTTAGATCTAATGTACATGAATATGATTAGTGCTTGATCAGTTAGATATAAAGTATTTACTTATGCTAAGTTCTTGTATACGGTAGATTAGTGTGAATACTGCGAGGCTCTATATTATCAGCGAAGTAGATAATGATTGCATGTTAAATAACTAAAGGTGCTAAATGTTTTATTAAGTAGTACAATCACAAATCTATGTCCCAGCTAAGGTTGCAGACACTTGAGTCCTGTAACCACCCCTGCATCTACCTCGGGTGAGACTTCATCTGCTTCACAGGTGTTGCTGAAAGTGCCGGTAGTTAGGGTTTTGTTGGTGCGTTGTTGTAGCACTGAACCCTGGGTCTTCCCATAGGACAACAAATGGTTCCATTGCCAGGACTAAAACTGTGATTGTTGGGAACTAAGGAAGAAGAAACTTTGTGCAAAGATTCGATCTAAAAGTGTTAAAGCTCTATGCGTAGATCTGTTGCCCTAGTGTGAAACATTTTACTTGAATTATGAAGATTTGTGCCAAGAGGAATGTCATATCTAAAGAAAAGAAGTACAATCTGCAGAAAGGAAGGTCAGATATCAAGAGAGGAAGTCTGATATGAAGAAGAGAGGTAATATCTGTAAGCTCTATGCTCTGATAAAGGTAAGAATAGTTAAAAAGTCTTAGATCTGAAAGCTTTGTGCTCTGTAAAAGTAAGATAAGTGGAAAGTTTTGTTTCTAGAGTATGAATCTAGGTATGTTTGATAGATTTTGTCCTAGCTTAAAAACTAGGGCACTAATGGATGAAAGAAGATTTGTTATGAATAGATCCTATAAGAATCATGAAAGATATGTTATACCTATGCATAGAAAAGATGTTTGGAATAACAAATGGATGCAGGATCCTAGAAATAATTTGTTTCAGGTTAGCTCATACGATCCTAGTGCGCAATATAAAATAAGTTGGGGATCATTTAAAAGGAAGAGAGGATTAACCCTCTTTTATAGTTGAAAAAGGATGGGACATCTTGCTAAGGAATTCCTTGATGGAAGACCTAGTTGTGTTTGTTGTAAATCTCTAGACCATGAAATATTGGATTTCCCTAGAATGATCGCTAAGATTGAAGGAATGAACCTGAATCAAGAGAACCCTAAGGCAGATCCAGAAAAGGTAGAACCCTAGAAAGGATTAGAGAAAGTATTGGTACAGATGAAAGAAACCTTGAATGACCACCGACATGTCATCTTATCAGAGATCTTCAAAGAGAAGGAATGCATCGAAGCAAGAATATGAGACTTTGACATTGACTGTGTTCTAGATGAGGAAACACAGATGAATATTATGTCAGAGAGAACCTGGTGTTACACATTATTTTCATCATCCCTATGATCGTTAATGATGTAAACCTATTTTTTGCCTTCAGAGGGGTCAGTGGCCCGAGTTCCTGAAGAGAGAAGGGAGAAGAACTTTTCCTGAGAAAAGAAGTTGCATTTTCCTTTGTAAAAACCCTATAAAAAAGGAAGTTCGTAGGTTGCTATATAGGTAGGATTTGAGAATGCCTAATTCTTGCAGGTTTCACCATAGCTGGATTGCGAGAGGTTCGCAGGTTGCTCTATAGGCAGGGTGTGAGAATGCTTACACGCGGGAAAAATGAGCATTTTCTCAAATCTTTTAGAAGGAGAAACTTCCATGGTGAAGTGGCATCCAAATGGTTTGGATCTTACTCACTTTCATGATTTAGTGGGATCATCCTAACCTCCTCACCTTATCCTCTTCAACTTATAAAAGGAGAGGATCTCTCATGGAGAAAGTTAGCTTGGAGCTTGGATTGGGCTAAGTTGTTTTTGGCTTGGGATTGGCTTGGTTAGAGTGGCTTTGAGATTTTCTTTGTCAAGATAGATTGTGAGTAGCTATCAGATCCATGGTTTCAGAATCCTTGGAGAAAGAAGTGTGTGGGGAACGAAGGAAAGTTGGAAGGGACCTTACGACATCAAGGCCATGGTTGTAATCTCTCTTTCACATTTAATATGATACAGTAATATGATTCTTTCCTATAAAGATTGTTGTGTTTTATTGTATGATCCCTTGATCACATACATAGGTTTATATTGAGTTTATGCTATTTCTATCACTTTGGTTGGTTGCGTTCTTTTGTAGGTTCATCATTGCATGAGTGTTGGAACAGAGCTAGGATGGCGATGGAGAGAAGAAGCGACATTTAAATGGTATGTCACCCATCCCTCTTTAGTTAGTAAATTCAATATTTAAAAATTAAGGAAAGCATCATGTTCTGGTGTGTTTTGTTCTAGATCTAGGTGGATCTAGGGAGATCAGTTAGTGTCCACACCTACCTATTAGTCCGATAAAAAAATTGGCGACTCCACTGGGGAGATGGATTGTTTCCTAGTTAGTCTGGTTTCCCTTGCTTTGATTGCTTGTTTTCTAGTCTCTAAGTCTGTGGGAGATCCATCCAGACTCTCTGGATCTGAAAGTTCACTCAATTTTAGTCCTTTTTCAAATTTTTGCTTGTTTACAGGCATGCTCGCATTGTACCCTTTAGTGGCCTACGAGAAACACCTGAGTTCGCACCCTGGTGTTAAGTCCAGTGCAAACCCCTCGCAGTCAACCTTTGTTCAGCTTGCGAGAATCTTTGATTCTCGCACTGTAATACACTGCCAGCCTGCGAACTTGTTTGTAATTTTTTTTGGATTGGGTCTTGTCATTTTTTGATGCCCAGTTTTCCTTTGAACAACTGGATTGAATTTTTGGAGCCTATATTGATCTGTTTACAGTCTTCTTGACATTCTTTGAGTTGCTTTTATCCATCTTTTCTTTGTTTGGTTTTGAAGGATTAGTCTCTTGCTCTGAGTGTCTTTCAATTACAAATCATGTGTTTTCTTTAGGATTGTTTAGGGAAAGATCAGATTTCTTCTGAATAGTTCTCTTTAAAAGAGAACTTTTTATTTGGGTTTCTTTGTTTTAAGAAAGTTCATTATTTCTTTTAGTGAAATTTTTGAAACAAAAATATTTAATTTCTTGTTTTATATTAGATTGGGGGCATCCTTGCATTTGAAGTAGTAAAATTGCATTGGTGTTCAGTACCTTTTTCTCATTTCTTGAGAATCTTGATATTGATGAGTTTAATATATTTTGGGACATCGTGCATATGGGAATGATAAATGTTTTCTCCTTCTCATAGGATAACTTTCATCGAAATGAAAAGATTGCATCTTCATATCTTTGCATAATTTCTGAGTCGGTCAAAACACGATATTATCCACGCCATCTTCCTTTTGAGTAACAACAACCATAAAATAAAGCGCTTATAAAAAACTGATTAGACATTTTTTATACTTTTGGGTAGCAAACCTACATTAGATTAGCATTAGGGCTTTGGAATAGGTGTGAAAGATAACTTTCCACAGTTGCAAACAAACATAGAATCTTGAGTTAGGGAACAGTTAGATCCACTTACTTCATTCTGTCCTAGGAAGCCCTTCTAACACAAGGGTCAATCATGAGGTCGCATTGAGACTGACAGAGTTACTCACCCTGCTTTGTTGGTGTTGGTGTAGAGATTGCACGTATTACAGAGGTCACTTGAAGGTATACCCACAATGATGAGTGGAAGCCTCTCAAGTTGATTTCGAGCTAGATACACTGCCCTTGCGTGTGGATCATACTGTCGACTGTTTCCCTAGGCATCATTGTTGTTTGTGGTAACCTTAGTGGCCTATCTCTTTAGGGTCTTTACACAAAGTGACTGTGGAGGGGCAAGTATTCATGGTACCTGGAATCGACGTTGGCCAAAATCACTCGGGCTCCTTGGAGGGTATACCCATGATTATGTGTGGGAGCTTGCACCAAGGTGTAAGTCCGTTAAGAAGGTCATCAACATAACTTTTCCACCCGCTCTATCTAAGCCCCTTCTTACATTGTTCCCGCGACATTGGATTTCATCACCAACTAGTGTGCTCATTGTAAGAAGGTTTTGTTTGTTTGCTTGCTTCCTAGATTTTTAGCGTGTGCTGTTTGTTTTCCCTAGCAGACTCTAGGTTAGATTTATTTAATGGCGTCAGTTCCTAGAATGACCAATGAAGGAACCCCTACTCCATGGGAACCTTTTATTTCTCCTTCTTATGGAAACATTGGTCCTCCTCATATTGCTACTTTGAGCCTTCCAGGTCTCATGATTGGATTTTCGATGTGGTTTTTTTTCGCTCAGGTAATCCCTAATGTAGTAAGTGCTTCAATCGTAAGCACTTCTCCACAAGAAAATCAACCTCATGTTGATCCTTCACCATCTTCACCAGTAATATCTTCTTCACCTTATTCACTTGTAAGGTCACCTTTCATTTCATCTTCTTCATCAAGTGAAAGTTCTGAAGCTAGTAACCCGATGAATAAGAAGAAGAAGAAAAGGAAGATTAAGAAGAAGAAAGATAAACAAGGGTCAAAACCTCCAACCACTATAAAACATGTTGGAAAAAAACTAGTTACTGTTAATCGTGTTGGGAGTGTTGATGATGTCAAGATCGCCCAAATAACTCGTAAGCCCAAGTACCCTTGCAGGCTTTGTAAGGATAGTCATCTTCTTAAGGATTTCCCTGGTCTATCCAAGGTTATAGAATCATGGTCTACATCTCCTCACCAACCCATGTCATTATCCTCTGAACAACATGCTAATGACTTACCATCGACTAGTCAAGATATAGTTGGGAAGAAGAAAAGTCGATCCAAATTCTCGTGTATGTTATGCAAAGGGAGTCATCTAACTCACCTTTTCCCTCATATGGAAGAAGTCTCGAAATTACTTGAAGACATGATTGTTTCACAGCCTCAACTTCCAGCTACTTGTCGCAAGCTTTCTCTCAACCCACCTGTAGTTGATGGAATGATCAATCCGGTTCCCTTGTCGGTCAGTCTGGTTGATCAAGTGGTCAATCTGGTCACATCCTTAATTGAACCAATTGACAAAGTGGTTGATCCAATACCATCCTTGGTCAATCCCACTCTCCCCTTAGAGAGTGAAACCCAAGAGGTTGATCCATTTCTACCTGTCGACCCCATTCTCCCCCTAGAGAATGAAACTCAAGTGGTCGATCTAATCTCTCCATCGGTCAATCCTACTCTCTCGCTAGAGAGTAAACCCGATACTACCCATGTTTTTCTTATTGATACAGACTCTACCATGCCGGTGGGTATTCCTCCTTCTCCCGTAGGACCCCCTCCAAGTAATGAGGCCATCCATTTTGATTGGAGTGTGCTAACTAGACCTCGCCTTCCCTCTTACGTTCCCTTCCAGATTATAGTACAGGTTTTTGGTCGGGACGTTCCTCAAACATTGATAGATGAAGGTTCGTCTGTTAGTATTTTGTCCTCTATTGCTTGGCAAGCTTTGGGTTGTCCTTCGCTTGCGTCGGTTACGCATAATCTATTAGCTTTTAACAGAAGAACTAGTCAACCTTTAGGGACCCTTCCTCAGTTTCCTATAACTTTGGGGGGGAAGACTGTCTTTATTGATGTCATGGTAGTCCAAGACCCCTTGGATTTTTATTTACCCCTTGGGAGAGATTATGTCTATGCCATGAAAGCTATTGTGTCTACTCTTTTTCATGTGATATCTTTCCCTCACGAGGGACGGGTTGTTACTGTTGATCAACTTTCATTCATTGACCCCACCTGGATTGCCTCCCTGAATGGTTATTATATGCAGACAGTATCGCCCCCACCACATGTCAATTATGTGGCGTTGTCTCCCATGACTTATACTTCTGATGACTTAGATCCCGTAGTTGACATGGTGACCTCTTCGATACGGTTGTTAGAGTCTGATCTCTTTACTCCTGTCGCGACCCTCAACATGGTGTCTTTCCAGAGTGTGTTTCTTTCTTCCAGTGAAGACTTCTTAGAAGCCATGACCAAGTTTTTTCCCTTGACATGGTGTCATTCTAGAGAATTGTCCTCTTGGAATCCATGATCAAGAAGAGAGACTCTAAGGATATTTTTTTCATCTCTGAGGCAACCTCTTTAAAAAATGCAATAGAGGTCTTTGAGCATAGTTTTCTAATTTCAAGCTCGTTAAAAAATGAAACCACTAATGAGGATAGTTTTTGCATCTCTGTGGCAACCTCGTTAAAAAATGAACCAGAGGTTACGAGCATAGTTCTTGTTTCTGTGTCAAGCTCGTTAAAAAATGAAATAGTTTTCCCCCTCTCTATTTGAGTCAAGTCCTATGTCTAGTATTTGAAGCTTCCTTTCATTCATCTTTGTAGTTGGATGAAACAAAGCTTGGGGGACATTGCTTACAGCCTATGGAATTCATGTTGAAGTTAGAGCCACTACCTTCTTAAGATGGGGGCTAAGTACCAACCATGCGTTGGGAAGTCGCAAGCATAGTTTTCTATGGTTCAAGCTTGTGTAAAAATGAAACCACCTACCTCAAGCATAGTTTTCTGCTGGTTCAATCTTGTGTAAAGATGAAACCAGGCCCAAGCATAATTTTTTTTAGTTTTTAAGCTTGTGTAAAAATTAAAATCTATCCCAAACATAGTTTGGTTTTGTTTTAAAGCTTGCGTAAAAATGAAAACAATCCCGAGATTAGTCTTTGTTCTTTCTCATGCTTGTAAATACATGAGAATAAGTTATCGAGCTTAGTCTTTGTTCTTTCTCGTGCTCGTAAATCAATGAGAATGTAACTGAGTATACTTTTATCACTTTTTCAGACTCGTAAAGGTTATACGAAAAAGGAACCACTTGGAGTCACCTTTAAGCTATTTTCAGACTCTCTAAACATGAAAAGATTGCCGAGCGATCTTGTTCTTTTCACGCTCGTAAAAGTATTTGAAGAAAACGTTTGATGGGAGATAGTTTATCACTTTTTTCGGTCTCGTTGAACTAATTTATGAAAAAGGAACTGAGAGAGTTCTCTTTAAGTGTTTTTCAAAGTCTCAAAACATCAAAAACCCCCACGTTTTCTTTCTTTGGACTCATAAAACAAACATTGAAAGGCCCATATGGGACTGAACCACTCCTTCCTAGGGTTCATTAAACATACTCTGAGGGACTCATCCAAAGGGTGAGCTTAAATTTACAAATATATGTTATCCTCCTCAATCTTGCATAAAAATAAAGAGGTACTTGCCAGAAATGGTGGGGGAAAAATTGGGAAAGAAATGTATCTAAACCTATATTCTGTGGAGTAGTCACTTTTGAACATGACACCCTTTCACTCGCCTTGTGTCTAGGTTGGAAAATCCACTTGTCTCCTGATCATACTCCTTTATAAGATTACAAATTGGTCTGTGATCCCTGTTGTTGAGTCAGTATTTTCTAAGACAGTTGTTGTGTCATCAATCCATTCAAAAAGATGTCCAACTTGAAAATCCTTCTATTGTGTCAGCCATTTCTGCAGTCTTTAAGCCTTCTATTGTGTCGTCCATCCTTGAGTCAGTCCTAAATCACTTGTTACTCTAATCTACATCAAATCTTGTTACTTGTTTCGTGTCATTGATGTGGGATACATTAAGGCCCTCCTGTGAAGAGTCTTTTCCTGTCGAATTCAACTCATTATCCAGGAATTAGACTTAGAAACTAATTGATACCTTGGAACTTGCATGCCTCAATGGTAGGTTTCCTCGCTTTCGATAGTGGGTTTTCATTATTGACCTCTTATCGGAAGTTTTCGCCGAGTGTTCGACCTCAACTCATTGATTAAAATTTGTTGGATTGTACTAGTGTACCTTGGGAGTCATTGACATTAATGGTGATTTCCCTCGCACTTGTTAACGGTATATACTAATGACTAGTAATCAAGTGGTTTCTACCATGTTCGACTTCAACACATGTATTCACATGGTTAGATTCGTACTATAGAGTGGTGGAGATGAAGACCCTGGATCTTTTCTAACAGATTCAGGTTGCGTTGGAGTATATTCAGATGTCAGGTGGCTATGTTCAAATTTGAGTCTTTAACACATAGATCCACAGTGTAGTTTTGGTGGCTATGTTCAGATTTGAGTCATATTGGCATGGATCCACAATGTATGTTTGGTGGCCATGACTTGTCTTACTTGACATGGATCTTTGCATGTCGACATTTATTCTCTGATTAATTTGTATTATGAGTATGGGAATACCTACCTCAGTGATGATATAATATTGTACTGTATTTTCTTGTTTGTTGGAAGGTTTTCGACTGACTGTTCCTTGTTCCTTACACACACTCGACAAAGTATTTTAGCTATCACTCTGTTCTAACTTCATACTTTGGGGGGATATCTATTACACATTATTTTAATCATCCCTATGACTGTTAATGATGTAAACCTATATGTTTCCTTCAGAGGGGTCAGTGGCCTGAGTTCCTAAAGAGAGAAGGGAGAATAACTTTTCCTGAGAAAATAAGTTGCATTTTCCTTTGTAAAAACCCTATAAAAAAGGAAGTTCGTAGGTTTCTATATAGGCAGGGTGCGAGAATTCCTGATTCTCATAGGTTGCACTGTAGCTGGGTTGCAAGAGGTTCACAGGTTGCTCTATACACAGGGTGCGAGAATGCTTACACGTGGGAAAAATGGGCATTTTCTCGAATCTTCTAGAAGGAGAAACTTCCATGGTGAGGTGGCATCTGAATGGTTTGGATCTTACACGCTTTCATGATTTAGTGGTATCATCCTAACCTCCTCACCTCATCCTCTTAAACTTATAAAAGGAGAGGAGCTCTCATGGAGAAAGTTAGCTTGGATCTTGGATTGGGATAAGTTGTTTTTGGCTTGGGATTGTTAGCTTGGTTAGAGTGGATTTGAGATTTTCTTTGTCAAGATAGATCATGAGTAGCTATCAGATCCATGGTTTCATAATCCTTAGAGAAAGAAGTGTGTGGGGAACGAAGGATAGTTGGAAGGGAACTTACGACATCAAGGCCATGGTTGTAATCTCTCTTTCACATTTAATATGATACAGTAATATGATTCTTTCCTATAAAGCTTGTTGTGTTTTATTGTATGATTCCTTGATAACATACATAGGTTTATATTGAGTTTATGCTATTGCTATCACTTTGGTTGGTTGCGTTCTTTTGCAGGTTCATCATTGCATGAGCATTGGAACGGAGCTAGGATGGCGATGGAGAGAGGAAGTGACATTTAAATGGTATGTCACCCATCCTTTTTTAGTTAGTAAATTCAATATTTAAAACTTAAGGAAAGCGTCATGTTCTGGTGTGTTTTGTTCTAGATCTAGGTGGATCTAGGGAGATCAGTTAGTATCCACACCTACCAATTAGTCTGATAACACCTGGGAAGCTATAGGAAGGCTTGTTATGATCCCTTCACAAGGAGGAATAGGTTTATTCAAAGGAAAGATAGTAAACCTATGTGGAAGGCTCACTCGGATACCTATGACTGTCAATGGAACTTCGACAGAAGAACACTTTGAGATTAATAAATTTGTTGAAGATAGAGCCCCATTTACCATGATAATAGGAAAACCTTAGATTGATAGAGATCAATCTAAACGAAAGGAAGAAGAAGAAGTTTTGGAACAGAAGGAGCAAGAGTTAAAAGACTTTATGACTAGAAGAATCATGCACTTGATTGAGGAACAAGAGAGCAGATCGTAGATATTTAATACTAGAATGTTGGATCTCAAAGCTAAGAGAACATTAGAGGATCCTCAGAAGATTGAATTAACTATCCCAGACACAGAAGAAGTATTATCTAGGAACCCTAGGAAATAATTCAACAGTGCGAAGTAACTAAGACCAAAGAAGAAAAGAATTAGAATGAGAAAAGAATTATCGAGACGAAGCTCACTGGAAAGAAGGCTAGAAAGTTAAAAAAGAAAAGGGCTAATACTGAAAGGTTACAGGAGGTTCTAGAGGAGACCTCATAGAAAGAAAAATTGTAGAATTGGAGCTTTTCCGAGATATCAGAACAGTGACACATGGAAATTTTCCATGATGAAGCAATATAGTCGTTGGGGATGTGTTATAACCCTAAAATGCACTACATAGGTTTACCTGGCATCAGGCCAACTCATGCCTCTTCCTAGCCAAAGCCATGCTGAACAAATCCTCAAAAAACCACTTAAATCAAGGAACTCGTGCCCTAACCTTTCACTGGGCGTGGTTGACCACTTGTTGGACTTCTACTGCAAGCGGGTGACCGCGGGCTAACCCACTACAGCCCGCGTTTACCTAACAAAGCAAAAAATCAGGAAAGTTTCCACCGGGACGAACAACTTTTTGTCAGTTAATTGGAACTCTTCGCCATGCATGGCTGAGAGTTCACCTAAAACCCTAGCTCCTTCTAGCCTATAAAAGGAGGGGTAGGGGTACTATTCAAGGGAGGAAAAATCATAGCAAAGAAACTCTGCCAAATTGCCAAGTCCATTATTGTCCCAACCCTTTAGCCTTTCCTCAATCTTTAGGAGAAGTTCAAGCAAAGCAGTTGGAGGACAAATAAGAGGAGGAGCCCAGGATCAGGATCGAGGAACGGTGGCTGGTCTCAGAAATCATTGTAAGTTGATTCATATTGAGATTAATGAAAAAGATACTTTTCCCGTCCCGAATACATGAGTATTATCTATGTTATTTGATTTATGTTTAGTCTCTAACCCCCTAGTAGATCAATAGCATGCATGGGTAGTTTTGTCTTGATTGCAGGAAAGCTTTGTGGAAGGAGCAGCAACAGCAAGGAGATAAAGGCTCAACGGAGGATCTACTTCAATCGTCGATAAAATGGTTAGTTGATTCTTCCCATGTGTGCATGAGAAAATGGGTTGAGATTTCGGGTAGAAGGTTAAAAGTTATGTCTTAAGGGTCATGATCTGCGTACAAGTTTAGAGCCCTAGCTTGTTAGTCTGTAGGGTAGAATACCCCAAAACAGAATTGGCGACTCCACTGGGGATACTTTACTCTTAGGGTTTCCGGATTTGGTTAAAGATTTTTTGGGTAGTTCAAAGAATTAAGTTTTTGTTTCTTTGTTGTTTTTGTTTTCTGTTAAGTCGAAAGCTAGCAGGGAACCTGGTTATCAATACTGGTTTTCCTTGACTGATGCTCGACATTTCTTTTCGAGACACACAGAGGTACCCGCGGCCTGCAGAATCCCTGTTCGCGGGTGACCCGCGCCCTAGCCTTCTACAGCGCGCGTGTGAACGCGTTCTGTAGTGGTTTCAGTAGCGTGTAGAGTCCAGGAAACTTAAGAGGCAGTCCCCTCTTCCTCTGTCAGAAGTTTACCTTCTCAGGGGGATTTCTGGATACTGTCTGGGTTCTGTTGGTTTGCTGTCTTTCTTTCAGTCTACCTTAGTGTGTTAGTTGTTCTTTTCCTTTATTTTCTTTTGTAATTTTTTTTTTCCTTTTCTGTTGAAGTAGTAGCACCCAGAAACCTTTCAGAGACCCTGGTTGTCAATACCAGAGGCCTCTTTCAGGTCTGGGCTTCCTATGTTGGATTTTTTCTCAGATTTTATACATATCCGCGGGCTGCTTCAGTTCTGAGCGTGGGTACCCGCATGCTGTTGTAGCTCAGCCCACGGTTAACCACGTGTTGTCTCGGTGACAGTCGCGGGTCTGTCTGGTTTCTTTTCATCCTGGGTGGGGCAGTCATCCCCTCCTGTGGTGAGAAGTGCTCCTTTTAGGGTTTGGATTCTGGGGGGACACAGTCAGCAGGTTAGGGTATCTTATCCTTAGCTTGTGTTGTTAGTTAATTTTTGATAGAAAAGACAAAAGAGAAGAAATATGTGTTTTATGGTTTTTTGGCAAGTGTTAGAATTGGTACTGTCTTGATTGATTTTCTCGCATTTTCGTGCTTTGATTCTGTTTGCGATCTGCACTTTAAGCCAGTGTTTTCTTTTTATTCTCTTGGTTTTGATCTTGTCATCATTTTTCCTTATTGCGTTGATTTGCAATAAAATAAAATAAAAAATTTTGTCATTTTCTTCTTGATTTGAGGATTGTGTTGTTGCGTCAGTAGCTTGGAAAGAAGTCTTTTGCATAAGTTTTTGCAGTGCATGTCTAGTATAAGTAGCTCGCAGATATGAGTGAAATTTCTCTTCATTTACTGCATAAAAGCTTAGTAAATCTGAAAAAGAAAAGAAGTCTTTCATTGAAAAGTTGCTGGTTTTGCATTTTAGAAAAAGTTTGTTTCCAAGTATTTCTGTGCATTTTTCTTTGAGTCTTTTTACACACCATCGGTTTCACTTCTGCACCTTGAGATTTAAAAATCCCATTAAAAGCAACGCTAAATAAAATCAAGTAGAATTTTCTGTTTGTAGGGTGCATACATTAGCTCAGTATAGGGCCTTGGAATAGGTTGGAGAGTAAATTCTCCAAGGCCACCCAAACCAAACATTGGAGTCTGTCAATAGGGAGTGTAGAAGTCCAGTTACAGAAAGTTATTCAGGACCCCCCTCTAACACAGGGGCTAAACACGAGGTCGCATAAGGAAAGGCAGCGGAGAGAACCCCTCCAAAGCTAGACCAAGCGTTGTGGAGAACACATATAGAGGATCTATTAAGGGATTCCGTCGTTAGCATTTGCCATGGATCTTCGTGGGTCTCGAATCCGTTCGAGGTCCTTAGTCGTCTTCCAGAACACTTGCTCTCGATACCCTTGATAGGTTTCGGGCTTGATACCCTACTCATTGTGGTTTACCCGATTGCCGACTGTACCCGCCTGATGATTGTTCACGTGCTGGAAAACTAGTTGCCTATCTTATCTAGGGACATACACAGGTGACTGCGGGGGTATACCGTGGTACCTAGGGTGGACATCGGACCAAAACTTTACAGAGTAGACCCGGAGGGTGCTTCCGTATTCGAGTTGCACTTGCACCGGTAAGGTACTCTAGTGTTGGTTGTTGTAACTTCTCTTCCTACTAATATAGTGCTTGCTTGATTTATCTTCTAGGGGATTTCTTTTAGTGCGTGTTACTATTTGTTCATGTAGAATACCTTAGCATGTCGTGAATCTTCTCACACAGTGGAGGATTCAGAGCTCCGCCGGTCACGAAGGCTTCTGGGCCTGCCGCCGGTTATCTTGGAGCCACCCCCGCCACCACTAAGGCGGAAGCTAGACCATCAAGGGTCTTTGGAAGCAACCGGGGCTTTCGACCCCGAACAACCCCCCGAGGAATTGACCGCCAATCTTGGATTGGTTGAAACCTCAAACACTGATATCTGGACACCGGTTATCGTACCAGTCCGATTTATCGAACTCTTGTCAGCGCCACATACAGCTATGACAACAGACACTGCTACTTCCTCTGGTATTTCTTCCATTCCTATCACTATTGTTACCACAGGAGAAGCTTCCCCTAACTTACCGTCGGCGGTCAGGACCACCATGGCCCCGGCCGCAACTTCGTCGCAAAGTGGACCGACCCCATCTATCGTGGCGGCCACAAATCCCTTCACATCTAGTGCGACAGGCGCTCCGTTTTCATATGGTATGCCTAGTTCAGGAACGAGTCCTGCACTCACACACTCCACTTTACAGACTTTGGGTCTAGGGGCAGGGAGCTCTAACGCTCCTCTACAAGGTCAACCTGGGGGCATTCCTGTCCCTTTCAATGATTTTCCTCATGCTGGAGGTCATATTCCTCCTTCGTCCCCGTCGCTCGGTGGTCCGCATCAGCAGACCGTTGGGCAGCCCGCACACACAAGTTCACTTGGATCCGGGAGTCAAGGACAACCTGCGAAAACTCTGCTGGTAGGTTCATCACCGTTTGTTTGGAATGAGATGTTTGGTAATAACACACTCAACCCCACTGCTTTCCCATCTGGGGGCACTCCTATTTTTGGACAGTCTAATCCGGCACAGGGTACTATTCCTGCGCTGGGAGAACATATACCAGGACCTTGGAACTCAGTACAAGGATCCAATCCCGCCACGGGAATGTCGTTCTGGGGAAATGCTTTCCACAATCAATGGAACCCCGGAAAAACTACTATGCCTCTCCCAACAGGACCGGCATGGAGTAATCCTTCCCAAAGTTCGCCAAACACGATGAACGCCCAACAACCTCTGTCCTTTATGGGGAATCAACCAATGATGTCCCCGCAAATGCAAAACCCTTACGCTTGCCAAGGCCACAGTTTCTACCAAAACCCCGGCCAGCAACCAAACTTTTCCTAGCAACCTGGTGCCAGTCAAACCCCAGGACCCTTTTATCCTAGCTATCAGCAGCAGCCTAAACTACCTTTCTTGGCAATGTTACACTTGTCGGATTTAACACGGTTGTTGAATGATCCTATCTGTCATGATCTGCGTTGGCCTCCTATGCCGACGAAGTTGCCTTCGGACATCCCAAAGTTCGAAGCCAAGCCTAATGAAGATCCAGGTGATCACGTGACCACTTTCCACTTATGGTGTTCATCTAACTCATTGAAAGATGACTCCATCCAGTTGTGATTGTTTCAATGCACTCTTATAGGGAGTGCCGCGAAATGGCACATAGAGCTTGACCTCTCACGATATTCCTTTTTTGGCGAACTGGCTGTGGCTTTCCTTAACCATTTCCAGTTACCTGTGAGATACGACGTCGGCATAGAGTTGCTAGCCAATTTCGAGCAGACGTCAGCGGACCATATCTCGGATCATATTCGAGAGTGGCGACACCGAAAGAGTCTTATCAAGGTACCCATCCCACCAGCATTCCTGCTAGAGTGGTTCCTTAAGTCTTTAGTTCCACAGTTATCCAAAGACGTCGCAACTTCAGGGGTTTTCTCTGAGGAAGAAGCCATCATGAGAGCTCAACAGTTTGAGCTTATTTATTCTCAGTCTGGTCTATTGTACAACATCCTACCGGATGCACCACGATCGATTCTGGACAAAACCAGACAGAGATCCAGACCACATGCCGATGGTATAGTTGGTTCAGCACAAACTAATCCCACTGAGCAATTGACAAAACAATTGCAGCAGTTATCGATACAACACTCAATGGACAACCAGACTACAGCTTTGGCTGCTCCTCCTACTCAAACGTCGGAAGTACACTTTGTACAGACGACTAACCCAAAGGTCAACCAGCAGTCCGAGGGGAAGAAAAAACAACGTAAGAAGAGTAAGGGGGATAAAAAACCAAATGATAAGGCTGGCGAGGGCACCACAAAAAAGAGAAAGGTGAGGTATCCATGCAACCTATGTGCGGAAGACCACCCAACTCACCTATGCCCTTGACTTGCAGAGGCCCAGAAGTTTGTCACGCAGCAACAACAAGCTGTGTTGACTAATCCCTTTCAGCATGGGCAAAATTTAACTCAAGCCTCTGCAAGTATGGAGAAGGGAAGCCACGAAAACTGCCCTCCCCCAAATGGTTCATCTTCCGCGAACGTATATATGATGAAAAGTGACGCTTTCATAGATCCTAGAGCTCACGATTATAGCAAGCCAAGTGCCTCTGAGAAGGGAAAAGAAGTCGAGATCCCATCTCTTCCTCTACAGATCGATAAGACGTTGGGAGAAACAATGACTCGCATCCCCAAAGGTGCATTTAAACAAGCTTCTCATAATCCAAACGCAAGGGCCGCTCAGAACTACTCTGTGGTGGAATATTTGTCACAAACCCCTTGTGCTATGTCTGCTTTGGAAGTCCTCCAAAGTTGCCCTGCTCAGAGAAAAGCCTTGTTGACTTCTTTGGGCTCTACAAAGACTTGTAACCCAGGAACGATCATGTTAGATACGATTGACTTGAAACCTCGTTTTCCTTACCACGTCGCGTTTCAGATAGTAGTGGCTCACCCCATGAAAACCTTTACACGAAATATCTTCCGCACGGTGGTAGACGAGGGCGCTTCGACTTGCGTTATGTCGTTAGCATGCTAGAAATCCATTGGTCAACCTGAGTTGTCTCCGTCACCTACTCTTCTCACTGCGTTCCATGGTCATTCTTTCCGACCGCATGGCACCATCCCCTCTTTTCCTGTGCAGTTAGGAGGGAATACTGTGTGCATCGAAGTAGAGGTAGTTGATGCCCCCGTCGATTACAATCTATTGTTGGGTCGTAGTTAGACTTATGCAATGCAAGCAGTGGTCGCTACAATCTTTCGAGTCCTATTGTTTCCACATGGAGGCCAGATAGTGACTATTGATCAGCTGTCCTTCTCTCGACCTGACCCAGCCTTAGGGGCATCCATGGTTCCCATGGTAGATAATCCTCAAGTTGGTGTTGTCAACATAGGAGTTGGTTTGTGCCCATCTTTGATGGGTACCTTTGACTACCCACCTCCTCAAGGTGATGTCAAGTTTATATCCACTCACCACAATGCTGAGATTTTCCATGTTTCGTCGTTCCGCACGACTTACTTTCAGGATCCGTGGACTCTTCCTTCCCCATCAGACATGATGGATGCGACAGGGCATGCGGGCATGTCTACGCCCTTGTCGGCCGCTGAAGTATCGTACTCTTTGGTTCAACAAGCTTCAACTACTCCTGATCCGATTCCAACATCGGAGTTGGATCCACTCCTTGAGCCTATCTGGGCTCAGGATTCTCTTGTCAACACTGATTCGTTAGACTTATTCTTGCCTTCCGACGAAGAGATAATCGAAGCAATGACTGGTCCGGACAAAGCCTGGGAAGATCTTCATAATAGATCATACTTCCTCCCGGAGTTACATCGAATCGAGGCAGGAGAATTCACTACCACCATGACGGGAGATCAGCCTTGTCCCATTAACCTCTTGGCTACACAGGATATTTACGCTGAGGGAAATATGGCGACTATCACTGAAATGATACCTATCAATATCTCTTGAACCCCGGATGTTGTGGATAATGTCTTCATCGAAGCAGATTGCTCCCCCGAAGAGATTTATATTTACACAATTCTTTTCAAAGAATTCTGCGACGTTTTTTCTTGGTCTTACGAGGAAATCCCAGGCATCGATCCGAAAATTGTTGAACATGAGATCATTACGTATTCGGACGCAAAGCCTGTTCGACAGAAACTTCATCCAGTTAATCCAAGGAAGGCAGCGGCTATCAAAGCTGAAGTTGAGAAATTACTTAAGGCCGGGTTCATATACCCTATCCACTTGACTGAATGGGTGTCAAATCCCGTGCCAGTCGATAGAAAACAAGGCACGATTCGTGTCTATACCAATTTCTGTGATTTGAATAAGGCATGTCCGAAAGATAATTATCCAACCCCATTCATCGACCAAATCATTGATGAGTGCACCGGTTGTGAAGCCTTTTCATTCATGGATGGTTTCTCGGGTTATAACCAAATCCAAATCAAACCCGAGGAC
>ML791143.1:242589-276250 GCA_009831015.1 Picea engelmannii
CTGAATAGTAATTAAACATGTACGATGCTCTAGAAATACTAAAGGGGAATACCTCATGAATGAGCTCCTCTTGGTTTTGAGAATAATTTAGTCTCTACTAAACATGACCAACCATGTGAAGGTGGAAGCTCATTTGGCTTCTCCCCCCCCCCTTGCATCACTCTCAATTCCCCATACTCAATCATGCATAACAAGTAGAAAAAAATAAATTGAAGGTAAATGAAAGAAATAAGGTACATGCATACAGAACATATAAGATTCACGCACAACTAGGAAAACAAAAAAGTGTACAGTCAATAATTTATATTAATAAAATTTGTCATGAAAATATGTACAATCACTTATTTTTTTGTTTATTCTTTTTGATAAAATTCATGAGTGTATCATCATCACATTCATCTAGATCCCGAAATTTAGCTATTGGGCCTTGTTCTACTACTGGAAGGAGATGGGTCATATCAAGCATTGTACTACTTCTAGTAGTAGGACGTGGATGCTAATGCACTACAAAGGAATCCACTATAATAACAAAAAGTGTTAAAAGGACATGGTTAGTTATTATTCATAGCAGTGTTTCATTAGTACTAATATCATTACTATGTTTTTTACCTAGAGGATTAGTGGACACCATTGGTTGGATTGCCTTCGGTTCCTCTCCTCTTTGAGCACCCTCATCTACATGCTCTTCCATTGAAACAAGAAAATTTATAAGTACGCCATCTAAGGAAATATTTATAATCGTCGTATTATAAATTTAATTTTAAATTCATGCATACTGTGATGGGCTTGTGAACCACTAGTATCATGGGGTTGTTTTCCACCACTGTCAAATGAACCAGTGTTTCTTTCCTGATTAAAACAAATAGGCACATAGTTAATTGATGGTTTAAATCAATCATCAATATATTTGACAAGTAATCAACAACTACAATCTTGTCATTTAATTTACCAACTCATTCGAAGGGTCATATTGTGTATGTGATCCCTTTTGTTGGGGCTCGGTATATTGTCTAGATTTACCACCTAATACATTTAATTTGTCAACCCAGGGGCCTAAATGTTTTACAGGCTATCGTGCACTGTATGTGAATACTGCAATTCTTTCAATATTGATCATGCAAGTAAACAATCATTGCAGTAAAATGAGGAACATAAACTAGATTACTGGTGTTGAAACATAAATAATTGTATCATTCAAATAAAGTAGGAAAACTGTAAATGAAGAAGAACACATAGATCTAACAGATTAAACACAAAACCACAACAAAAATATATCATAAGTCGACAACACTTGACTAGAAGAGTGGGCCCAACTCCTCGATCAGGGCTACGATGAACTAACTGCCACGAGAACTCAGAAACTCGGAAGAAACTCGATTTTCATTAAATAAAATGGGATTACATAGGTTACAGTATTGATATAAGGAAACTCCTAGCTAGTTGACTGATCGGCTCCTTCTTTCTCTATCTCTGTTCGGCCTTTTATACAATTCGTGGAGCACGGAGCATCCCAATATTAAGGTAACAACCCTTCCTAAAAATACACAAAGGGTGAACCGATTAACATAACCTAATGTTGGACCATGGAACATGTCCTCTTTTTCACCTTCAACCGATGGACTACACTACATCCTTGACCACATCATCTTTCCAGACTGTGTTTTCTCTATTCCTGGGAGATTTCAGAAATTAGTGATTCGCTTTGGTAAATCCCCAACCAATCTCTAACATTTTTGAACTAATACACACAATGACATAATAGAGGTGCATTCTTACCCTTCTAGTTACACACAATAGCTCAAGGAATATAGAAATGGAGGTAAATAAGGATAGAAAAAGGTGGTAGAAAACAAACAATTTCATGGGCCAACATCTCCCCCAAACTTTAGTCACATGTATGTCCTCATGCAAGCCATCGCTTTCACAGATCTAGATTGGAGCCTTGTTTCTGGGCATGAAGTTCTGCTATGTCATATGCCTCAACCATATATGTACCTGGAAAGTTATATCCCCCAGTCAATATTATATCCTTCCACCATTATCCCTGGACCATTCTCCATTAAGGTGGTTAAGGTGGTTTTGGTATCCTTCCACCATTATATCCTTCCACCTTTTCTAGTTCTGAATCAGATTCAGAACCCACATCTAATTCAAAGGATTTTACCTTAGCCATAGTGAATTATTTGAGTGAAAATCAACAATGTTGTGCTAGGGGCTCTTATGGAATCTACACCACTTCCCAGTATTTTTCTTTGTCTTCCCATTGTCCTTCTTTGCTTGTGGCTTGGACTAGTTGTCCCGAGTTTTCCCATATTTTCTCTGTGCTTTTTTCTGTGGTTTAGGGATTCCATTTCCCTACTTCTATTGTGAGTGGTTCCCAGACAAAAACTGTCGCGACTTTTGTTTCAACTTCTACTCGATTTTGACGACATATCGATAGGTCATACCCCAAGATGAGATGTCAAAAAACTCCATTTATGTTTGGATGTATCTATGGAGAATGTCGCGGTACTTGAGCACTAGATTTCTCTCATAATATTTGATACCCATCTTGGTGCACAAGGTATGTAAGACATTAGTGAACTCTGGCACTATTTAGTCTCTTTCCTATCGTAGTGTGCCCCATCTTGTACACAAGTCGTAAACTTCCAACAAGGTAGTGTTGTTCCTTAAAAACATCCTTGAAGGAACCCCAAGTGGGTGAAACTGCAAATAATTTGGATTCCTCTATTTCCTTTTGCTTAGTGAAAGTCTCCCACTAATCTTTGACATGGGGAATGACGTTGAGGAGCGCAAATGTAATATTTTCTCTACCGGAAAAGTTGTGGATAGAAAAATACCCTTGTAGAAGGTTTAACCATTTATCTACAACATAGACATATATTTGACCTTCAAATATGGGAATATCAAATTTGATATGTACCTTGAAGGGGGTGTCACTTCCACCTGAGGTGGATGCGTCGCTTGTTGGCGGTCGTAGAAATATTTGTGAAAATTTTTCCATTATCTCGTTCCTCTATCGCTCAAGGGCTTCCTCGAGCATAATTTTGAAAGGATATCATGTATCTTCATCCTTCTTTTCTCCTTCCATGGATGGTTTCTTGGGTGTGAGAGAGTATTTTTCCTCAAGAGAAACAAGCTCAAGACCCAACTCTCTATACTCTGATCGGTCGGGGACATGCATTAAAAAAATGACCAGGAGCAGACCGCTCTGATAAAACTAATCTAGATTCATGAGAGGAATGAAATGAAACCATAGATTTATAATATTAACATAGAGACACAATGAAAAATAACAAAGATACAATAAAAATTGGTTTCTATTAAATAAGAAATATGTTGAAAACTGTAAAATACAGACTGAAAACAAGCTTGCTAGAATGGTGGCAACTTATCTCTGAGAAGAGATGTGACAGCTACACTCATTTGAAAAAATATGAGTACAATGAGGCTCTGAAGAAATTTTTACAATAAGAATGAATGCCAAAAACTTATACATCCAAAAACCTAACCCTAGGAGATGAAGTGCCAAAAGTCATGTGGGCCCTGTTGGGGTAAGTTAGTACATCAACTTCCCGGAGTCGTAACTTTTGCATACGATATCCATTTAGGGCACACGATAACTCGTTGGAAAGGTATTGAAAAGGATAATCATTTAGGGGGATCATTCAAATATTTTGGTTATTTTTGAGGTTCCTGATCGTGAAAAAGTGTCATTTAGTCCCTCAAAATGGCCCTAGAAGTTCAAGAACCAAAAAATTTCTAAAACAACTAAGTTGTAAAAAAACATTTTTTTATCTAGTTGGACAAGGTGGGTGGCCACTTAGATCCTCTTGGATCACAGACCTTGAAAGTCCCTTACATTGGAGGCATCTTGAGCCAGCATTTCCCAGATGGTATTCTTAATTTATCGATGGGAAGTGAAATTTTTCCAAAAACTTGATATTGTTGTGACCCAGAGCTAACCAAGTCACTCAACATTTTAACCTCCAATATTATTCCCTGTCCAACAGAAGCTTGAAATTTTTTTATTCGAGATATTTAATTTTTTAAATATTTTTCTCATTTAGAAATTTTCCCACTGATTCCTTGAACAAATGGGCTAAGTACGTCTTTACTTCCTTTAGCCTAGTGTCCTGATTATGAATCTAAGGGAAGCCCATTCCATAGCCTACTCATTTACCTTCTTTAGGGACTTTACTACCTAATCCTAGGAAGAGAATCCAAGAGAGGTATTATAAGAAACCCAATTTCTTCTTACCAAGTCTTTAAAATCATCCTCCAAGAAATACCCCAAATTATACTTAAATGGAGTCTCGGGTTTTTCTCTGAGGAGATATAGTTCAAGAAAGATTGGAAAGTGATCCAAAAACCCATTGTTACACACCCACGAGTGAATCATCTGAAAAAAATGTAGTATCTCCTCATGTAAATGAAACCTATCAAGTATTTTCATAATCATCTTTGCACCTGCGTTTTTGTTAGTCTAGGTGAGCTCGGCCTCCAATGGATCGAAATAAATTAGGTGAGCTTCCTCCAAACAATTAAGGAAAAAACAAGTTATATTGTCTAGTCAATATTTCTCACCCCATATATCTTAATGTTGCATTGTAAAGTTCAAGTCACCCCCAAAAAACTAAATTTACCAACTTACAGACTTGAAACTATAAGAGACGATCCCAATAAGGCTTCCTTTCATCATACAGACCATAAATGTTAAGTAGGGTAACTGAAACCACCATAATTTGGATAAAGAATTATGTACAGAGACCATGTGAAACAAAGAAAGATTTGGTAAGGGAAATTGAATGGTTCTAGTCTATAATTATCCCACCTGTTAAACCTTTATAATCCACTAGAAAAAATTTCCAAACTTCCAACTGTTGGATTACTGAGAGGGGGGGTGAATAAGTAATAGATAAATCTAATCCTTTTTAACCATATAATTCAAGTGTTATATCAATGTAGCATTATCATCCAATATTTTCATATTAAATAAACAATGAAAAAATGAACAATCATACACATACACAGTACACCAGTGTTTTTACGTGGAAACCCAAAGCAGGGGAAAAACACGGAATGATTTTTCTTATATGTCTTGAAGAATTACATTCATTGGAAGCACTAACTTCCTTTGTTTTCCAACTTCAACTGGAAGGAGGCTGCAACCCCCTAGTTTATCAGGCTAGAACCTGAGGGAAGCTCCAACTCCCCAATACTATGGCTACAATTAGAAGGAGGCTACAATCCCCTATGTTCTCCAGCTACAACTAGAAGGTGGCTACAACCACCTATCCTTTCCCTGTCCAACCGCCCTAACGTATAAGTAGAATGATGGAACCACTGTCACATTATCACTATGATATATACTGTTGTAAACCTGTACCAATCAACATGCACCAAACAACCTGTACCAATAACCTAAACCATGCATGAACCATGCATGAACCTGTAATCAACCTGTACCATAAACAAGTGCATCAAACATGCACCAACCTGTACCTCAACCTCAACCAAAATCCCTCATCAATTTCATCATCCAAATCTGATTTTTAACTTTGTAATAGACCTAGTGTATATGATCACATACCTGAAAACCTTCCTCAACTTTAACAACGAGAGATGCATTTTCATCAAACTTTACTTTAGTCTCACGTGACTAGTTTGCGATTAGTCAACAACCCTAAATTTAAATAAACATAACTATGTACCTATAATGAATAAAGATCTGAAAATAGTACAAAATGTTATTCAATGTGTTTTACGCAATTCCTCTAGGTTTCACTACTTGGAACCTCTCAGAAAAGGAGTTATAGAAAAAATGGCATACCTTGTTGAGTTCTGGCTTACTCTAGAGACAGAAATTCTAGAGCGTGCCCCACACAGAATATTTGTTGTATGGATATGAAAATTGTACACAGAATAATACATACTAGACTCTAACCAACACATTTAGTCTTATTGAATTTGGATCTATTATGAATAAGTTATGACGTTTTTACCCGAAACACATGTTTTAGACTAGTTTCAAGACTAGCCACAAACCCTATTTTCCACAGAGTGTAACTCCAAAAATACAACAACCCACAAGACAAAATTCATACCACAACTACTTGGATATGTTTCCTCAATGACCTCTCAATTTCATGGTCTGAAGCATTCTAGAAAAAACGTTATTGCGAAAATGGTGAGATGACCTGTAAATAACATACCTTAGAAAACATCATCAAAAGAATTTATCCTCCCTTGGATTTCGGGCTTCTTTACTTCACCTTCCCTTTGAAATTCATCTTAGATATCCTTTGGTTACCTCAGTCACCTATATATATTCAATTTTCTTAAGTGTGATTAAAATGAGAGAGCCTTGCCTCTTATTTATACTTTCATGTAGCTTCCTTAGAAGCATCTTCTACACCACTCTGTCCATATAGTCACCTATGTCCAACTTTGCCCAATTTTCCACTTGTCCATATATCCAATAGCCACTTGACTACTTAACCCATTTTCCTCATTTTAAGGTTAACTTTCTTATAACCACTTTCCATAATTAGAAAGTTCTCCATTTACTTTATTATTTAAATAATCCTCCTTGACTTCATCACTTCACTTTATTATTTAAATAATCCTCTTTGACTTTGTCATTTCACTTTATTATTTAAATAATCATATTTGACCTTCTCACTTCACTTTATTATATAAATAATTTCTTCTTTGTAGACACTTTGACTTCTTTGACCTTTTGGGACTTCAAGCCAACATATGAGGGTCCTCCAAATTCGTAAGGCCATCACTCTCAAACCGTGAGGAGTTATGTGATGTTCCACATACCACCATAAATGGCACGAAATGTACTATCCATATAGAATAGTATTACCTGAAAATATATCAAAACGCATACCATTATACATCAAACAAAATTGGGTCTATTACCCAAACCTTTGTTCTACCAGAATTCGCTACTGGACTTTCTTCAAGGGTTGACATCAATGAAAACCAACACAATTAATCAACAATATTCCCCTTTGGCATTGATGGCAACATTTTGATGTAGTACTGAAATCATATCACTCATGCTCCCCCTGGAACAATTCTTGCATCTCTATGACCAACGCTCCCCCTAGAACCATGCCTCTGTCCTCTGCATCTGATAAATATCTCCCCCTTCGTCATCAATGGAAAAGGTATATTTTCATTCGGGTCTGCTCCCCCTAACTAAATCGTATGATCTCCCAACCTGAAATGTCCTCTTTATGGTGCTTCCTCGTGTACATATAAGACATATAAGATAAGCATTCAAAATAATTCATTTTTGTGTAGAAATAACTTCGAGTCTCTAGCGAAGATACTCAAAGGATTCCCATGGAAGCAGTTTTGTAAATATATCTGCCACTTGTTCTTTTGTGCCCACATATTCAAATCTTGTGTTCTTTTCTACAACCATTTCCCATAGAAAGTGATACTTGATTGGAAAGTGCTTCGTCTTGGAGTGCATCACCGGGTTCTTTGAGATACTGATGATGCTTTCATTATGACAATAGATTGGAATGGGCTCATCAAACTCATCCTGTATATCTGCCAGAGTTTGTTTAATCCATAGAACCAGTGTACAACATGTTGTTGTTGCAATATACTCTACCTCGACAGTAGATAAATATATTGATGATTGTTTCTTTCTTATCCATGATACTAAACATTCACCCAAGTAGAACATTGTTCCACTGGTACTTTGTCGATCATCAATGCCACCTGCCTAATATGCATCTATGTAGGAAATAAGTGATAGATCCTTTCCTTTTGGATACCATAATCCAAACTCTTCCATTCCTTTGAGATATCTGAAAATCTTGTTCATTGCTAATACATGTGATTCCTTTGGTGTTGCTTGAAATCATGCCACCTGTCCAACTTCCTGCATTACATCTAGTCTGGATGTTGTCACATATAGTATGCTACCAATCATTGACCTATATTTCCTCTGATCTATAGACTTTGAATCATAATATTTACTCAACTTTCAACTAGTTTGCATGGGAGTGATAATTGGTTTGCAATCTTCCATTCCAAAACTCTTTAGCATTTCTTTGATATACTTGGTTTGAGAAATACAAATTCCTTTCTTTCTTTGACATATCTGAAGACCTAGAAAGAAGGATAGTTCTCCAAGTAATGGCATTTCAAATTCATTTTGCATGTCCTTTGCAAATTTCTGGCTTAACCTGTCATCAGTACTTCCCAAAATAATATCATCAACATAAAATTCAATTAATAAAATACTATCTTGAGTTACCTTGATGTAGAGGTTGTTGTCTGCACTTCCTTTTCTGAACCCTGCCCACTGTAGATATTTATCTAGTCTAGAGTACCATGCTCTAGGAGTCTGTTTTAGACCAAACAAGTCCTTCTTTAATTTACACACATAATCTACATTCTCTAACTACTGAAATCCTTCTGGTTGTTCAATGTAGACTTCTTTTCCAAGTTTCCCATTCAGAAAAGCTAATTTTACATCAATCTGATACACTTTAATATTTTTGGAGCATGCATAAACTAAAAACAATCAGATTGCTTCCATCCTGGAAACTAGGGCAAATGTCTCTTCAAAGTCTATTCCTTCAACCCGTGCATATCCTTTATATACAAATCTAGATTTGTTCCTTGTAACATGTCCATCTTCATTCAATTTATTCCTATATACCCACTTTGTGTCGATCACATTATTATCCTTTGGTCTTGGAACCAATTCCCAAGTGTCATTTTTCTCTATTTGATCCAATTCTTCATCCATGGCCTTATTCCAAAATTCATCCTTGTTGGCCTCTTCAAAACATGCTGGCTCAATCATAGATGAGAGTGCTAGGTGTGTTTGTTCTAGTGAATGGATTCTTCTTGTAGTCTCAACTAATGCATCTTTGTTTTCGATAATCTCATCTGAAGGATGATTCTTCTATACTCATCTACTAGTTGTCTTTGGAGGCACTTGCTAAACTTTCTCTTATGCTTCTGTCAGATCCTCTTCATCTTCCCCTTATACTTCTTTTTCATCTTCTGCTTCTTATTCATAAAGTTGTTTCATTGATTCATTTTCTTCTTTCTTTAATTCTTGTCTACTTGTTTCATCAATTGTTACATTGATGCTTTCCACAACTTTGTTCAATCTAAGTTTGTAACACTTCTATGCGTTCCTTGTACTTGAGTAACCAACAAGTAATCCTTCATCCACACGAGATTCAAACTTTCCCATTCTTCCATATTCTCTTTTGATGTAGCATTTTCTTCCAAAAACTCTGAAGTGCTTCACATTTGTTGGTCTTCCTTTCCATAGCTCGTAGGGAGTTTTGTTAGTTTTGTTTTTGAGCATTACTCTTTTTTGAATGTGAAATTGTTTATGCACTGTCAGTGTCCAAAAGATATCTGTCAATTTGGAATCCATTAGCATTGTTCAAGCCATTTCATGTATTGTCATGTTCTTTCTTTCAACAACTCCATTTTGTTGAGGTGTCCTAGCAACGGATAATTTCATTTTTATTCCATGCCTTCTGTAGTAGTCCATAAATTCCTTTGAAGTGAACTCTCCTCTATTATCATATCTCAAGCATTTGATTTTTGAATCCATTTAATTTTCAACCATTTCCTTGTAGACGTTGAAGTTTTCAAAAGCTTCTGATTTATTCCCGAGAAAGAAAACTGCAACCATTCTTGTATAATCATCAAATAATAACATAAAGTATTTCTAACCTTTTAAACCCTTTGTTTTAGTTGATCCAACTAGATCAGTATGCACAATTTCTAGTGGTCTTGTCGTTGAATATTCTTTTGATTTAAACCTAGTCTTTGTTTTCTTTCCTTGTTGACAATGCTTGCATAAAGTGTTGGTTGGTTTCATGATCTGGGGTATTTCTCTAACTTCTTCTCTTTTGTTAACTTTGACAAGGTTATCAAAATGTATGTGACCCATTCTTCTGTGCCATAACCAAATTTCATTTTCCTTTCCTAGAAAACACTTTTCATTTCCAATTTCACTTAATACATATATGTTTCTTAAAGTTTTCACAACTATTGTAATCAATTTTCCTGAACCTTCTTTTCTTATCTCACACTTTTTTGAATCAAAAGTAACTTTAATACCTTGGCCACACATTTGACTAACACATAGAAGATTATGTTTCATATCTTCTACTAGTAGAACATTTTCTCCCTTGGTATTCTTGTTTCCAATTCTGACTGTGAATTTCCAATGATTTTAGCTGAATCATTATTTCCGAAGGAGACTGATCCATATCTTTCCTTTATTAATGTAAGAAACCTGTCTCTATCACCTGTCATGTGTTTTGAACAACCACTATCAACATACCAACCACGTTTATTCTTCTTATCTTGTAGAGAGAGTGTGCATTCTTCATTGCTATATTGATTCTTCTTTCTTATTCATGTCATTTTCTGAGGTTCTTGTCTATGATTTTTGTTGTTCTATTGTGGTTCTCTAGGGGGGGTTGTCATTCTGCAATCTCTGGCCATGTGTCCAAAGTTGTTACATTTGTATCATTCCACTTCAATTCTCAAAGATTCAAACATGTTGTAACTTCTTCTTTGTATCTCACTAGGCCTTCTTGGATAACCCTTTTGTGTATGAATTTCAAAGTTGTTTACGTTCATGTTGTTAGCTCTGCAATTCACATCTTTATGTCAAAAATTATTACATGCATAACATAAACCAAAAAAGATAGTTTGATACCTGGGAGTTGAAGATCTTCTGAAAGGAGGTACTCTTATGAATCTGTCTTCTTCCTGAGGCCTATCTATTTTTGTTGGTCGCTGATTCTAAAATATGAATCTTCTCGGTGGAGGAGTGTCCCTATAATTTTCTTTGTAGACCTTTCTATCCCCTTTGATTGTTTCTACATATCTTTTTGGATATGTTTCTTGTTATGTTGTTTTGGATCTTGATCCCTTTTCTATTTGATTGAATCCAAGTCCGGACTTTTCATTATGAGGTTTTTGACTGCTAATAATGTCATTCAAAAATTTTGAGTTGTTCTACATATTTTTCTTTTGAAGATCCTTTCTTATTGTGACAATTTTTTCTTCCAAATTTCCAATGATCATGTCTCTTCCTTCTAGTTGTTCTTTGAGTGCTTCTTCTATTCTTTTATATTCTTCAATTTAAACTTTCAAATTTGTGATCATTTGTTATAGTTCCTGAGTGTCTTCTTTCTTGTCTAGTTCCTCTTGTAGTTTCTTGTTTTTCTTCTTTTCTCTTCTGATAACTTCTATGGCACACAACAATTCTTTTCGGTAGTAAACTTTCACTTCTTCATATTCTTGTTTGGCCTATTCATATTCTTCTTCGAAGTCTTCTTTATCAGAGTTTTATACTGCCATGAATAGAACTATTTTTGTCTCACTGTCATTGACTTAATCTTCATCTAATGATGAGATGTCTTCTTTGGTGCATACGATATTCTGGAAAACTTTCTTTTTGGTTCTTTTTCCTTTATATGTTTGTTTTCTGTTTGAGTAACCTTCATCATTTCTCTTTTTATTATGAGGAAATTTGTTAGAAAAATGACCAATACCATCACAATTAAAACAAATCAAAGAAATATTACATCTATACCTATCGTTGGTTCCCTTGTTCAATCTTTTAACAAAGTTGGTTGGTTCTTCATCATCTTTCGAGACATCACTTCTCCTGCTATGTTATTTTTCCTTTTTCTTTCTCTTTTTATTTGACCTTTTGGATGATTTGAAGGCTGCTTATTTTATATTTGGATTTTCCTGTTTAGTTCTCATTTCATATACTCTGAAGATTCCATGTAGTTCACCCATGCTTATTGATTTTAGATCTGCTCTTTCTTCTAGTGTTGATATCTTAGGGTCAAATCTCATAGGAAGAGATCTTAGTACCTTTTGAACAATTACAGATTGTTTGATTTCTTCTCCCAATCCCAAGATTGCATTTATTGTTTCATCGAATCATAATAAGTAAGTTGCAATATTCTCATCTTCATTCATCTTTAATTGTTCGAACTGACCTCTGTAAGTTTGAAGATTTGTTGCTTTGACTTTTGAATCTCATTCATAAATATTTCGAAGTTTGTCCCAGATATCTTTAGAGGATTTACAATGTGCAAATTTGGTGAATATCGATCCTCCAAGACGATTCAGAAGTGCATTTGTGGCTTTGGAATTATTCTAACCGAGTTTCATTTCTTTGTCATTTGTCGACAGAACTATTGGTGTTGTGTATCCATCTACAATTGATTGCCAAATTTAAAATCCCTGTGCCTGTATATATGTCTTCATCCTTATGCTCCAAAATGCATACTTTTTTCCATCAAACTGTGGTATTCCATTTTTATACATGTTGTTTCTCTCCATTATCTACCTTTCAATGGTTAAACTGATTTCTAAAGAAAACTTCTCTGAAACCAATTGTTGGATTACTAAGAGGGGGGTGAATAAGTAAAAGAGAAATTTAATCCTTTTTAACCATATAATGCAAGTGCTATATCAATGTAGCATTATCATACAATATTTGAAGAGTAAATAAAAAATGAACAAATGAGCAATCATACACATACAAAGTACACCAATGTTTTTATGTGGAAACCCAAAGAGAGAGAAAATGACAGAATGTTTTTTCTTATATGTCTTGAAGAATTACATTCATTGGAAGAGCTAACTTCCTTTGTTTTCCAACTACAATCGGAAGGAGGCTCTAATACCGTAGTTTCTTAGGATACAACTTGAGGGAAGCTCCAACTCCCCAATTCTTTGGCTACAACCAGTGGGAGGCTACAACCCCCTATGTTTTCCAACTACAACCACTTGTCCTTACCCCGTCCAACCGCCCTGATGTATAAGTAGAATGATGGAACCATTGTCAAACTATCACTGTGAGATATACTTTTGTAAACCTATAACAATAAACCTACACCAAACAACTTGTACCAATAACCTAAACCATGCATCAACCTGTACCTTAAACTATAATCAACCTGTACCATAAACAAGTGCATAAACCATGCACTAACCTGTACCTCAACCTCAACCAAAATCCCTCATCAATTTCATCATCAAAATCTGATTTGTATCTCTATAATAGACCTGGTTTATATGATCACATACCTACAAACCTTCCTTAACTTTAACAACAAGACACTAGCATTTTCATCAAACTTTACTTTCGTCTCACATGACTAGTTTTGGATTAGTCAACAACTCTAACTTGAAATAATCATAGCTATGTACCTATAATGAATAAATATCTAAAAATAGTACATAATTTTGTTTAGTGTGTTTTACAAAATTCCTCTAGGTGTCACTACTTGGAACCTCTCAGAAAAGGAGTTATAGCAAAAATGACACACCTTGTTGAATTATGGCTTACTCTAGAGAGAAAACTTGTAGAGAGTGTCCCACATAGAATATTTGTTGTATGGATCTGAAAATTGTATACAGAATAATACAAAATGTACTCTAACCAACACATTTGGGCTTACTAAATTTGCATCTGTTATGAAGAAGTTATGACGTTTTTACTTGAAAAACTTGTTTTAGACTAGTTTCAAGACTAGCCACAAACCCTATTTTCTGAGTGTAACTCCAAAAATGCAATGACCGACAAGATGAAATTTGTACCACAACTACTTGGATATGTTTCCTCAATTGCCTCCCAATTTCATGGTATGAATCATTCTAGAAAAAATGTTATTGCGAAAATGGTTAGATGACCTGTAAATAACATACCTTAGAAAGAATCATCAAAATAATTTATCCTCTCTTGAATTTTGGCCTTCTTTACTTCACCTTCCCTCTAAAATTCGGCTTAGATATCCTTTGGTTACCTCATTCACCTATATATATTGAATATGATCAAGTGTGATTAAATTGAGAGAGCCTTGCCTCTTATTTATACTTTCATGTAGCTTCCTTAGAAGCATCTTCTAGACGACTTTGTCCATATAGTCACCTATGTCCAACTTTGCCCAATTTTCCACTTGTCCATATATCCAATAGCCACTTGACTACTTAACCCATTTTCCTCATTTTAAGGTTAACCTTCTTATAAACACTTTCAATAATTAGAAAGTTCTCCATTTACTTTATTAATTAAATAATCCTCCTTGACTTCATCACTTCACTTTATTATTTAAATAATCCTCTTTGACTTTGCGATTTCACTTTATTATTTAAATAATCATATTTGACTTTGTCACTTCACTTTATTATTTAAATAATTTCTTCTTTGTAGACACTTTGACTTCTTTGACCTTTTGGGACTTCAAGCCAACATATGAGGGTCCTCCAAATTCATAAGGCCATCACTCTCAAACCGTGAGGAGTTATGTGATGTTCCACATACCACCATAAATGGCACGAAATGTACTATCCATATAGAATAGTATTACCTGAAAATATATCAAAACGCATACCATTATACATAAAACAAAATTGGGTCCATTACCCAAACCTTTGTTCTACCAGAATTCGCTACTGGACTTTCTTCAAGGGTTGACATCAATGAAAACCAACACAATTAATCAACAATATTCCCCTTTGGCATTGATGGCAACATTTTGATGTAGTACTGAAATCATATCACTCATGCTCCCCCTGGAACAATTCTTGCATCTCTATGACCAACACTCCCCCTAGAACCATGCCTCTGTCCTCTGCATCTGATAAATATCTCCCCCTTCGTCATCAATGGAAAAGGTATCTTTTCATTCGGGTCTACTCCCCCTAACTAAATCGTCTGATCTCCCAACTTGAAATGTTCTCTTTATGGTGCTTCCTCGTGTACATATAAGACATATAAGATAAGCATTCAAAATAATTCATTTTGGAGTAGAAATAACTCTAAGTCTTTGGCAAAGATACTCAAAGGATTCCCATGGAAGCGGTTTTGTAAAGATATCTGCCACTTGTTCTTTTGTGCCCACATATTCAAATCTCATGTTCTTTTCTACAAACATTTTCCATAGAAAGTGATACTTGATTGGAAAGTGCTTCATCTTGGAGTGCATCACCTGGTTCTTTGAGATACTGATGATGCTTTCATTATCACAATAGATTGGAATGGGCTCATCATACTCAACCTATATATCTGCCATAGTTTGTTTAATCCATAGAACCTGTGTACAACATGTTGTTGTTGCAATATACTCTACCTCGACAGTAGATAAATATATTGATGATTGTTTCTTTCTTATCCATGATACTAAACAATCACCCAAGTAGAACGTTGTTCCACTGGTACTTCGTCGATCATCAAGGCAACCTGCCTAATCTACATCTATGTAGGCAATAAGTGATAGATCCTTTCCTTTTGGATACCATAATCCAAACTCTTCCATTCCTTTGAGATATCTGAAAATCATGTTCATTGCTAATACATGTGATTCCTTTGGTGTTGCTTGAAATCATGCCATCTTTCCAACTTCTTTCATTACATCTAGTCTGGATGTTGTCACATATAGTAGGCTACCAATCATTGACCTGTATTGCCTCTGATCTATAGACTTTGAATCATAATATTTACTCAACTTTCAACTAGTTTACATGGGAGTGATAATTGGTTTGCAATCTTCCATTCCAAACCTCTTTAACATTTCTTTGATATACTTGGTTTGAGAAATACAAATTCCTTGGTTTCTTTGACGTATTTGAAGACCCCGAAAGAATGATAGTTCTCCAAGTAATGACATTTCAAATTCATTCTGCATGTCCTTTGTAAATTTCTGGCTTAACCTGTCATCAGTACTTCCCAAAATAATACCATCAACATAAAATTCATTAATAAAATACTATCTTGAGTTACCTTGATGTAGAGGTTGTTGTGTGCACTTCATTTTCTAAACCTTGCCCACTGTAGATATTTATCTAGTCTAGAGTACCATGCTCTAGGAGTCTGTTTTAGACCAAACAAGACCTTCTTTAATTTACACACACAATCTACATTCTCTAACAACTGAAATCCTTCTAGTTGTTCAATGTACACTTCTTTTTCAAGTTTCCCATTCAAAAAAGATGATTTTACATCAATCTGATACACTTTAATATTTTTGGAGCATGCATAAACTAAAAACAATCAGATTGCTTCCATTCTGGAAACTAGGGAAAATGTATCTTCAAAGTCTACTACTTCAACCCATGCATATCCTTTACATACAAATCTAGCTTTGTTCCTTGTAATCGGTCCATCTTTATTCAATTTATTCCTATATACCCAGTTTGTGCCGATCACATTATTATCCTTTGGTCTTGGAACCAATTCCCAAGTGTCATTTTTCTCTATTTGAACCAATTCTTCATCCATGGCCTTATTCCAAAATTCATCCTTGTTGGCCTCCTCAAAACATGTTGGTTCAATCGTAGATGAGAGTGCTAAGTGTTTTTGTTCTAGTGAATGGATTCTTCTTCTAGTCTCAACTACTCCATCTTTGTTTCCGATAATCTCATATGAAGGATGATTCTTCTATACTCATCTACTAGGTGTCTTTGGAGGAACTTGATAAACTTTCTCTTATGATTCTGTCAGATCCTCTTCATCTTCCCCTTCTACTTCTTTTTCATCTTCTGCTTCTTATTCATAAAGTTGTTCCATTGATTCATTTTCTTCTTCCTTTAATTCTTGTCTACTTGTTTCATCAATTGTTACATTGATTCTTTCCACAACTTTGTTCAATCTCAGTTTGTAACACTTGTATGCTTTCCTTGTACTTGAGTAACCAACAAGTACTCCTTTGTCCACATGAGATTCAAATTTTGCCATTCTTCCATATTCTCTTTTGATGTAGCATTTTCTTCCAAAAACTCTGAAGTGCTTCACATTTGTTGGTCTTCCTTTCCATAGCTCGTAGGGAGTTTTGTTAGTGTTGTTTTTGAGCATTACTCTTTTTTGAATGTGAACTTTTGTATGCACTGTCAGTGTCCAAAAGATATCTATCAATTTGGAATCCATTAGCATTGTTCAAGCCATTTCATGTATTGTCATGTTCTTTCTTTCAACAACTCCATTTTGTTGAGGTGTCCTAGCAATGGAAAATTTCATTTTTATTCCATGCCTTCTGCAGCAGTCCATAAATTACTTTGAATTGAACTCTCCTCTGTTATCATATCTCAAGCATTTGATTTTTGAATCCATTTCATTTTCAACCATTTCCTTGTAGACCTTGAAGTTTTCAAAAGCTTCTGATTTATTCCCGAGAAACAAAACTGCAACCATTCTTGTATAATCATCAACTAATAACATAAAGTATTTCTAACCTTTTAAACCCTTTGTTTTAGTTGATCCAACTAGATCAGTATGCACAATTTCTAGTGGTCTTGTCGTTGAATATTCTTTTGATTTAAACCTAGTCTTTGTTTTCTTTCCTTGTTGACAATGCTTGCATAAAGTGTTGGTTGGTTTTGTGATCTCGGGTATTTCTCTAACTTCTTCCCTTTTGTTGACTTTGACAAGGTTATCAAAATGTATGTGACCCATTCTTCTGTTCCATAACCAAATGTCATTTTCCTTTCCTAGGAAACACTTTTCATTTCCAATTTCACTTAATACATATATGTTTCTTAAAGTTTTCACTACTATTGCAATCAATTTTCCTGAACCGTCTTTTCTTATCTCACACTTTTTTGACTCAAAAGTAACTTTAATACCTTGGCCACACATTTGACTCACACATAGTAGATTATGTTTCATATCTTCTACTAGTAGAACATTTTCTACCTTGGTATTCTTGTTTCCAATTCTAACTATGGATTTTCCAATGATTTTAGCTGAATCATTATTTTCGAAGGAGACTGATCCATATATTTCCTTTATTAATGTAAGAAACATGTCTCTATCACCTGTCATGTGTTTTGAACAACCCCTGTCAACATACCAACCACGTTTATTCTTCTTATCTTGTAGAGAGAGTGTGCATTCTTCATTGCTATATTGATTCTTCTTTCTTATTCATGTCCTTTTCTGAGGTTCTTCTCTATGACTGTTGTTCTTATGTTGTGGTTCTCTAGGGGGGGTTGTCATTTTGCAATCTTTGGCCATGTGTCCAAAGTTGTTACATTTGTAGCATTCCACTTCAGTTCTCAAAGATTCAAACATGTTGTAACTTCTTCTTTGTATCCCACTATTCCTTATTGGATAACCCTTTTATGTATGAATTTCAAAGTTGATTACGTTCATGTTGTTAGCTCTGCAATTCACATATTTATGTCTAAAATTATTACATGCATAACATAAACCAAAAAAGATAGTTTGATACCTGGGAGTTGAAGATCTTCTGAAAGGAGGTACTCTTACGAATCTGTATTCTTCCTGAGGCCTATTTATTTTTGTTGGTCGTTGATTCTAAAATCCGAATCTTCTTGGTGGAGGAGTGTCCCTATAATTTGCTTTGTAGAACTTCCTATCCCCTTTGATTGTTTCTACATATCTTTTTGGATATGTTTCTTGTTATGTTGTTTTGGATCTTGATCCCTTTTTTATTTTATTGTATCCAAGTCCGGACCTTTCATGATGAGGTTTTTGACTGCTAATAATGTCATTCAATAATTTTGAGTTGTTCTACACATTTTTCTTTTGAATATCCTTTCTTAATGTGACAATTTCTGCTTCCAAATTTCAAATGATCATGTCTCTTCCTTCTAGTTGTTCTTTGAGTGCTTCTTCAATTGTTTTATCTTCTTCAATTTAAACCTTCAAATTTGTGATCATTTGTTATAGTTCCTGAGTGTCTTCTTTCTTGTCTAGTTCCTCTTGTAGTTTTTTGTTTTTCTTATTTTCTCTTCTGATAACTTCTATGGCACACAAAAATTCTTTTCGGTAGTAAATTTTCACTTCTTCATATTCTTCTTTGGCCTCTTCATATTCTTGTTCTAAGTCTTCTTTATCAGAGTCTTATACTTCCATGAATAGAACTCTTTTTGTCTCACTGTCATTGACTTCATCTTCATCTGATGATGAGATGTCTTCTTTGGTGCATAAGATTTTCTTGAAAACTTTCTTTTTGGTTCTTTTTCCCTTATATGTTTGTTTTTTGTTTGAGTAACCTTCATCATTTCTCTTTTTATTATGAGGACATTTGTTAGAAAAATGACCAATACCATCACAATTAAAACAAATCAAAGGAAGATTACATCTATACCTGTCGTTGGTTCCCTTTTTCAATCTTCTAACAAAGTTGGTCGCTTCTTCATCATCTTTCGAGACATCACTTCTCCTGCTATATTCTTTTTCTTTTTGCTTTCCCTTTTTATTTGACCTTTTGGATGATTTGAAGGCTGCTTATTTTATATTTGGATTTTCCTGTTCAGTTCTCATTTCATATACTGTGAAGATTCCATCTAGTTCATCCATGCTTATTGATTTTAGATCTTCTCTTTCTTCTAGTGTTCATATCTTAGGGTCAAATCTCATAGGAAGAGATCTTAGTACCTTTTGAACAATTACAGATTGTTTGATTTCTTCTCCCAATCCCAATATTGCATTTATTTTTTCATCGAATCATAAAACGTAAGTTGCAATATTCTCATCTTCCTTCATCTTTAATTGTTCGAACTGACCTCTGTAAGTTTGAAGATTTGTTGCTTTGACTTTTGAATCTCCTTCATAAATATTTCGAAGTTTGTTCCAAATCTCTTTAGAGGATTTACAATGTGCAAATTTGGTGAATATCGATTCTCCAAGACCATTCGAAAGTGCATTTGTGGCTCTGGAATTATTCTGACCGAGTTTCATTGCTTTGTCATTTGTCGATGGAACTATTGGTGTTGTGTATCCATCTACAATTGATTGCCAAATTTAAAATCCCTATGCCTGTATATATGTCTTCATCCTTATGCTCCAAAATGCATACTTTTTTCCATCAAACTGTGGTATTCCATTTTTATACATGTTGTTTCTCTCCATGATCTACCTTTCAATGGTTAAACTGATTTCTGAAGCAAACTTCTCTGAAACCAATTGTTAGATTACTAAGAGGGGGATGAATCAATAAAAGAGAAATTTAATCCTTTTTAACCATATAATGCAAGTGCTATATAAATGTAGCATTATTATCCAATATTTGAAGAGTAAATAAACAATGAACAAATGAACAATCATACACATACAAAGTACACCAATTTTTCTATGTGGAAACCCAAAGCGAGAGAAAATCACATAATGTTGTTTCTTATATGTCTTGAAGAATTACATTCATTGGAAGAGCCAACTTCCTTTGTTTTCTAGCTACAACTGGGAGGAGGCTCTAATACCCTAGTTTCTTAGGCTACAACTTGAGGGAATCTCCAACTCCCCAATTCTTTCGCTACAACTAGAGGGAGGCTACAACCCCCTATGTTCTCCAACTACAACCACTTGTCCTTGCCCTGTCCAACCGCCCTGATGTATAAGTAGAATGATGGAACCATTGTCAGACTATCACTGTGAGATATATTGTTGTAAACCTATACCAATAAACCTACACCAAACAACTTGTACCAATAACCTGAACCATGCATCAACCTGTACCTTAAACTATAATCAACCTGTACCATAAACAAGTGCATCAACCATGCATCAACCTGTACCTCAATCTCAACCAAAATCCCTCATCAATTTCATCATCCAAATCTGATTTGTAACTCTGTAATAGACCTCGTGTATATGATCACATACCTGCAAACCTTCCTTAACTTTAACAACAAGACACTATCATTTTCATCAAACTTTACTTTTGTCTCACATGACTAGTTTTGGATTAGTCAATAACCCTAACTTGAAATAATCATAACTATGTACCTATAATGAATAAAAATCTAAAAATAATACATAATTTTGTTTAGTGTGTTTTACACAATTCCTCCAGGTGTCACTACTTGGAAACTCTCAGAAAAGGAGTTATAGAAAAAATGACACACCTTGTTGAATTATGGTTTACTCTAGAGAGAAAAAATGTAGAGAGTGCCCCACATAGAATATTTGTTGTATGGATCTTAAAATTGTATATAGAATAATACAGAATGTACTCTAACCAACACATTTGGTCTTACTGAATTTGGATCTGTTATGAAGAAGTTATGACGTTTTTACTCGAAAAACCTGTTTTAGACTAGTTTCAAGACTAGCCACAAACCCTATTTTCCAAGGAGTGTAACTCCAAAAATGCAACGACCCACAAGATGAAATTAGTACCACAACTACTTGGATATGGTTCCTCAATGTCCTCCCAATTTCATGGTATGAATCATTCTAGAAAAAATGTTATTGCAAAAATGGTGAGATGACCTGTAAATAACATACCTTAGAAAGAATCATCAAAATAATTTATCCTCCCTTGAATTTTGGCCTTCTTTACTTCACCTTCCCTCTAAAATTTGGCCTAGATATCCTTTGGTTACCTCATTCACCTATATATATTGAATATGATCAAGTGTGATTAAAATGAGAGAGCCTTGCCTCTTATTTATACTTTCATGTAGCTTCCTTAGAAGCATCTTCTAGACCACTTTGTCCATATAGTCACCTATGTCCAACTTTGCCAAATTTTCCACTTGTCCATATATCCAATAGCCACTTGACTACTTAACCAATTTTCCTCATTTTAAGGTTAACTTTCTTATAACCACTTTCCATAATTAGAAATTTCTCCATTTACTTTATTATTTAAATAATCCTCCTTGACTTCATCACTTCACTTTATTATTTAAATAATCCTCTTTGACTTTGTCATTTCACTTTATTATTTAAATAATCATATTTGACTTTGTTACTTCACTTTATTATTTAAATAATTTCCTCTTTGCAGACACTTTGACTTCTTTGACCTTTTGGGACTTCAAGCCAACATATGAGGGTCCTCCAAATTTGTAAGGCCATGACTCTCAAACCGTGAGGAGTTATGTGATGTTCCACATACCGCCATAAATGGCACGAAATGTACTATCCATATAGAATAGTATTACCTGAAAATATATCAAAACGCATACCATTATACAACAAACAAAATTGGGTCCATTACGCAAACCTTTGTTCTACCAGAATTCACTACTGGACTTTCTTCAAGGGTTGACATCAATGAAAACCAACACAATTAATAAAAAATATTCCCCTTTGGCATTGATGGCAACATTCTGATGCAATACTGAAATCATATCACTCATGCTCCCCCTGGAACAATTCTTGCATCTCTATGACCAACGCTTCCCCTAGAACCATGCCTCTAACCTCTGCATCTGATAAATATCTCCCCCTTCGTCATCAATGGAAAAGGTATCTTTCCATTCGGGTCTGCTCCCCCTAACAAAATCGTCTAATTTCCCAACCTAAAATGTCCTCTTTATGGTGCTTCCTCATGTACATATAAGACATATAAGATAAGCATTCAAAATAATTCATTTTGGAGTAGAAATAACTCCAATTCTTTGGCGAATATAATCAAAGGATTCCCATGGAAGTGGTTTTGTAAAGATATCTGCCACTTGTTCTTTTGTGCCCACATATTCAAATATTATGTTCTTTTCTACAACCATTTGCCATAGAAAGTGATACTTGATTGGAAAGTGATTCGTCTTGGAGTGCATCACCGGGTTCTTTGAGATACTGATGATGCTTTCATTATGACAATAGATTGGAAAGGGCTCATCATACTCAACCTGTATATCTGCCAGAGTTTGTTTAATCCATAGAACCTGTGTACAACATGTTGTTGTTGCAATATACTCTACCTCGACAATAGATAAATATATTGATGATTGTTTCTTGCTTATCCATGATACTAAACATTCACCCAAGTAGAACGTTGTTCCACTGGTACTTCGTCGATCATCAATGCAACCTGCCTAATCTGCATCTATGTAGGCAATATGTGATAGATCCTTTCCTTTTAGATACCATAATCCAAATTCTTCCATTCCTTTGAGATATCTAAAAATCTTGTCCATTGCTAATACATGTGATTCCTTTGGTCTTGCTTGAAATCATGCCACTTGTCCAACTTCTTGCATTACATCTAGTTTGGATGTTGTCACATATAGTAGGCTACCAATCATTGACATATATTTCCTCTGATCTATATACTTTGAATCATAATATTTACTCAACTTTCAACTAGTTTACATGGGAGTGATAATTGGTTTGCAATCTTCCATTCCAAACCTCTTTAGCATTTCTTTGATATACTTGGTTTGAGAAATACAATTTCCTTGGTTTCTTTGACGTATCTGAAGACCTAGAAAGAAGGATAGTTCTCCAAGTAATGACATTTCAACTTCATTTTGCATGTCCTTTGCAAATTTCTGGCTTAACCTGTCATCAGTACTTCCCAAAATAATATCATCAACATAAACTTCAATTAATAAAATACTATCTTGAGTTACCTTTATGTAGAGGTTGTTGTCTTCACTTCCTTCTCTGAATCCTGCCCACTATAGATATTAATCTAGTCTAGAGTAACATGCTCTAGGAGTCTGTTTTAGACCAAACAAGACCTTCTTTAATTTACACACATAATCTAAGTTCTCTAACAACTGAAATCCTTCTAGTTGTTCAATGCAGACTTCTTTTTCAAGTTTCCCATTCAAAAAAGTTGATTTTACATCAATCTGATACACTTTAATATTTTTGGAGCATGCATAAACTAAAAACAATCAGATTGCTTCTATTCTGGAAACTAGGGAAAATGTCTCTTCAAAGTCTATTCCTTCAACCCATGCATATCCTTTACATACAAACCTATCTTTGTTAATTGTAACAGGTCCATCTTCATTCAATTTATTCCCATATACCCACTTTGTGCTGATCACATTATTATCCTTTAGTCTTGGAACCAATTCCCAAGTGTCATTTTTCTCTATTTGATCCAATTCTTCATCGATGGCCTTATTCCAAAATTCATCCTTGTTGGCCTCTTCAAAACATGATGGTTCAATCGTAGATGAGAGTGCTAGGTGTGTTTGTTCTAGTGAATGGATTCTTCTTCTAGTCTCAACTACTGCATCTTTATTTCTGATAATCTCATCTGAAGGATGATTCTTCTATACTCATCTACTAGGTGTCTTTGGATGCACTTGCTAAACTTTCTCTTATTCTTCTGTTAGATCCTCTTCATATTCCCCTTCTACTTCTTTTTCATCCTCTGCTTCTTATTCATAAAGTTGTTCCACTGATTCATTTTCTTCTTCATTTAATTCTTGTCTACTTGTTTCATCAATTGTTACATTGATTCTTTCCACAACTTTGTTCAATATCAGTTTGTAACACTTGTATGCTTTCCTTGTACTTGAGTAACCAACAAGTACTCCTTTTTCCACATGAGATTCAAACATTCCCATTCTTCCATATTCTCTTTTGATGTAGCATTTTCTTCCAAAAACTCTGAAGTGCTTCACATTTGTTGGTCTTCCTTTCCATAGCTCGTAGGGAGTTTTGTTAGTGTTGTTTTTTAGCATTACTCTTTTTTGAATGTGAACTTTTGTATGCACTATCAGTGTCCAAAAGATATCTGTCAATTTGGAATCCATTAGCATTGTTCAATCTATTTCATGTATTGTCATGTTCTTTCTTTCAACAACTCCATTTTGTTGAGGTGTCCTAGCAACGGAGAATTTCATTTTTATTCCATGCCTGTTGCAGTAGTCCATAAATTCTTTGAAGTGAACTCTCCTCTATTATCATATCTCAAGCATTTGATTTTTGAATCCATTTAATTTTCAACCATTTCCTTGTAGACATTGAAGTTTTCAAAAGCTTCTGATTTATTCCCGAGAAAGAAAACCGCAACCATTATTGTATAATCATCAACTAATAACATAAAGTATTTATAACCTTTTAAACCCTTTGTTTTAGTTGATCCAACTAGATCAGTATGCACAATTTCTAGTGGACTTGTCGTTGAATATTCTTTTGATTTAAACCTAGTCTTTGTTTTCTTTCCGTGTTGACAATGCTTGCATAAAGTGTTGGTTGTTTTCGTGATCTGGGGTATTTCTCTAACTTATTCCCTTTTGTTGACTTTGACAAGGTTATCAAAATGTATGTGACCCATTATTCTATGCCATAACCAAATTTAATTTTCCTTTCCTAGGAAACACTTTTCATTTCCAATTTCACTTAATACATATATGTTTCTTAAAGTTTTCACAGCTGTTGCAATCAATTTTTATGAACCTTCTTTTATTATCTCACACTTTTTTGAATCAAAAGTAAGTTTAAGACCTTGGCCACACATTTGACTCACATATACAAGATTTTGTTTCATATGTTCTACTAGTAGAACATTTTCTGCCTTGGTATTCTTGTTTCCAATTCTGACTGTGGATTTTCCAATGATTTTAGCTGAATCATTATTTCTGAAGGATACTGATCCATATCTTTCCTTTATTAATGTAAGAAACCTGTCTCTATCACCTGTCATGTGTTTTGAACAACCATTGTCATCATACCAACCACGTTTATTCTTCTTATCTTGTAGAGAGAGTGTGCATTCTTCATTGCTATATTGATTCTTCTTTCTTATTCATGTCCTTTTCTGAGGTTCTTGTCTATGACTGTTGTTGTTCTGTTGTGGTTCTCTAGGGGGGGTTTTCATTCTGCAATCTCTGGCCATGTGTCCAAAGTTGTTACATTTGTATCATTCCACTTCAATTCTCAAAGATTCAAACATGTTTTAGCTTCTTCTTTGTATCTCACTAGGCCTTCTTGGATAACCCTTTTGTGTATTAATTTCAAAGTTGTTTACGTTCATGTTGTTAGCTCTGCAATTCACATCTTTATGTCCAAAATTATTACATGCATAACATAAACCAAAAAAGATAGTTTGATACCAGAGAGTTGAAGATCTTCTGAAAGGAGGTACTCTTATGAATTTGTCTTCTTTCTAAGGCCTATCTATTTTTGCCGATCATTGATTCTAAAATCCGAATCTTCTTGGTGGAGGAGTGTCCCTATAATTTTCTTTGTAGACCTTCCTATCCCCTTTGATTGTTTCTACATATCTTTTTGGATATGTTTCTTGTTATGTTGTTTTGGATCTTGATCACTTTTCTGTTTGATTGTATCCAAGTCTGGACTTTTCATGATGAGGTTTTTAACTGCTAATAATGTCATTCAAAAATTTTGAGTTGTTCTACATATTTTTCTTTTGAAAATCCTTTCTTAATGTGACAATTTTTAATTCCAAATTTCCAATGATCATGTCTCTTCCTTCTAGTTGTTTTTTGAGTGCTTCTTCAATTCTTTTATCTTCTTCAATTTAAACCTTCAAATTTGTGATCATTTTTTATAGTTCCTGAGTGTCTTATTTCTTGTCTAGTTGCTCTTGTAGTTTCTTGTTTTTCTTTCTTTTCTCCTTTGATAACTTCTATGGCACACAACAATTCTTTTCAGTAGTAAACTTTCACTTTTTCATATTCTTCTTTGGCCTCTTCATATTCTTCTTCGAAGTCTTCTTTATCAGAGTCTTATACTGCCATGAATAGAACACTTTTTGTCTCACTGTCATTGACTTCATCTTCATCTGATGATGAGATGTCTTCTTTGGTGCATAAGATTTTCTTGAAAACTTTCTTTTTGGTTCTTTTTCCTTTATATGTTTTCTTTATGTTTGAGTAACCTTCATCATTTCTCTTTTTATTATGAGGACATTTGTTAGAAAAATGACCAATACCTTCACAATTAAAACAAATCAAAGAAATATTGCATCTATACATGTCGTTGGTTCCCTTGTTCAATATTCTGACAAAGTTGGTCGCTTCTTCATCATCTTTCAAGACGTCACTTCTCCTGCTATGTTCATTTTCTTTTTTCTTTCCCTTTTTATTTGACCTTTTGGATGATTTGAAGGCTGCTTATTTTATATTTGGATTTTCCTGTTCAGTTCTCATTTCATATACTGTGAAGATTTCATCTAGTTCATCCATGCTTATTGATTTTAGATCCGCTCTTTCTTCTAGTGCTGATATCTTAGGGTCAAATATCATAGGAAGAGATCTTAGTACCTTTTGAACAATTACAGATTGTTTGATTTCTTCTCCCAATCCCAAGATTGCATTTATTGTTTCATTGAATCATAAAAAGTAAGTTGCAATATTCTCATCTTCCTTCATCTTTAATTGTTTGAACTCACCTCTGTAAGTTTGAAGATTTGTTGCTTTGACTTTTGAATCTCCTTCATAAATATTTCAAAGTTTGTCCCAAATCTCTTTAGAGGATTTACAATGTGCAAATTTGGTGAATACCGATTCTCCGAGACCATTCAGAAGTGCATTTGTGGCTTTCGAATTATTCTGACCGAGTTTCATTTCTTTTTCATTTTTCATCGTAACTATTGGTGTTGTGTATCCATATACAATTGATTGCCAAATTTCAAATCCCTATGCTTGTATATATGTCTTCATCCTTATGCTCCAAAATGCATACTTTTTTCCATCAAACTATGGTATTCCATTTTTATATATGTTGTTTCTCTCCACGATCTACCTTTCAATGGTTAAACTGATTTCTAAAGAAAACTTCTCTGAAACCAATTGTTGGATTACTAAGAGGGGGGTGAATCAGTAAAAGAGAAATACAATCCTTTTTAACCATATAATGCAAGTGCTATATCAATGTAGCATTATCATCCAATATTTGAAGAGTAAATAAACAATGAACAAATGAACAATCATACACATACAAAGTACACCAATGTTTTTATGTGGAAACCCAAAGCAGGAGAAAATGACAGAATGTTTTTTCTTATATGTCCTGAAGAATTAAATTCATTGGAAGAGCCAACTTCCTTTGTTTTCCAGCTACAACTGGAAGGAGGCTCTAATACCCTAGTTTCTTAGGCTACAACTTGAGGGAAGCTCCAGATCCCCAATTCTTTGGCTACAACCAGAGGGAGGCTACAACCCCCTATGTTCTCCAACTACAACCACTTGTCCTTGCCCCGTCCAACTGCCCTGATGTATAAGTAGAATGATGGAACCATTGTCATACTATCACTGTGAGATATACTATTGTAAACCTATACCAATAAACCTTCACCAAACAACTTGTACCAATAACCTGAACCATCCACCAACCTGTACCTCAAACTATAATCAACCTGTACCATAAACAAGTGCATCGACCATGCACCAACTTGTACCTCAACCTCAACCAAAATCCCTCATCAATTTCATCATCCAAATCTGATTTGTAACTCTGTAATAGACCTGGTGTATATGATCACATACCTACAAACCTTCCTTAACTTTAACAACAAGACACTAGCATTTTCATCAAACTTTACTTTAGTCTCACATGACTAGTTTTGGATTAGTCAACAACCCTAACTTGAAATAATCATAACTATGTACCTATAATGAATAAATATCTAAAAATAGTACATAATTTTGTTTAGTGTGTTTTACACAATTCCTCCATGTGTCACTACTTGTAACCTCTTAGAAAAGGAGTTATAGCAAAAATGACACACCTTGTTGTGTTATGGCTTACTCTAGAGAGAAAACTTGTAGAGAGTGCCCCGCATAGAAAATTTGTTGTATGGATCTGAAAATTGTATACAGAATAACACAGAATGTACTCTAACCAACACATTTGGTCTTACTGAATTTGGATCTGTTATGAAGAAGTTATGACGTTTTTACTTGAAAAACCTGTTTTAGATTAGTTTCAGGACTAGCCACAAACCCTATTTTCCAAGGAGTGTAACTCAAAAAATGCAATGACCCACAAGCTGAAATTAGTACCACAACTACTTGGATATGTTTCCTCAATGGCCTCCCAATTTCATGGCATGAATCATTCTAGGAAAAATGTTATTGTGAAAATGGTGAGATGACCTGTAAATAACATACCTTAGAAAGAATCATCAAAATAATTTATCCTCCCTTGAATTTTGGCCTTCTTTACTTCACCTTCCCTCTAAAATTGGGCTTAGATATCCTTTGGTTACCTCATTCACCTATATATATTGAATATGATCAAGTGTGATTAAAATGAGAGAGCCTTGCCTCTTATTTATACTTTCATGTATCTTCCTTAGAAACATCTTCTAGACCACTTTGTCCACATAGTCACCTATGTCCAACTTTTCCCAATTTGACTCTTGTCCATATATCCAATAGCCACTTGACTAATTAACCTATTTTCCTCATTTAGTGTTAACCTTCTTATAACCACTTTCCACAATTAGAAAGTTCTCCATTTACTTTATTATTTAAATAATCCTTCTTGACTTTGTCACTTCACTTTATTATTTAAATAATCCTCTCTGACTTTGTCACTTCACTTTATTATTTAAATAATCCTCTTTGAATTTGTCACTTCACTTTATTATTTAAATAATTTCTTCTTTGCAAGCACTTTGACTTCTTTGACCTTTTGGGACTTCAAACCAACATATGAGGGTCCTCCAACTCTGTAAGGCCATAACTCTCAAACTGTGAGGAGTTATGTGATGTTCCACATACCACCAGAAATGGAATGACATGTACTATCCATCTAGAATACTATAACCTAAAAATATATCAAAACTCATACCATTGTACATCAAACAAACGTGGGTCCATTACCCAAACTATTGTGCTACCGGAATTAGCTACCGATCTTTCTTCAAGGGTTTACATCATTGACAACCAACCCAATTAATCAACACAAACAACCTTAACAAGATCAAGACTATATGGACTTGCTCCCCCATTGTTTCTTGGAGAAAGACATTGCCTGGTTATTCTATCATACTTAACCTCTTCAAGGCTAGTTTTTTTGCCTGACCCCCTAGCCCCTACACATTTGTAGAGAGGAATTTCACTGGGGAACCAAGGAGGGGGTTTGGCCTTCTCTGAGGGCCCCTGTAATTGAATTGTTTCTTCCTTGGTTAATCTCTTTAACTACATACCCTTGGGATAGTCTCAAGACCAAATTTCTACCCACCGAAAACCCCTCTATTCTTTTAAAACATCGAAACTTAAGCCACCTGAGGATCGTATATCTAAGGCTAGAGGTCCTCCCCTAGGATGCAAATTATAGGGGGACCCTACCCTAGAAATTATCAATAGGGAGGCCAAAGAGCCTTCATATATGATCGGGGATGGAGGGTTAATGAAAGGTCATCTAGGCTTTGGGGTCATCAATGTTTAGAGGTGAAGAAGAGGCATTCGACTAAGGATTCTCCCTTATGCCCGAAGGACAAGTATAATGGGAAAATTTTCCACCAAAACAACACATGACTATGGAATGAAATTGAAAAGTATAGGAGAGGAAAACTTACCCATAAATTTGCAACCAGAGGCCATATCGCCAAAGGAGTTGGGAAGAAATTGCTCCAAAGAAGGAGAGAGAGAACCTTGAGAAGTAGAGTGAGGAACTGATCCATCCCTAAAGAAGCCTAAGAAATCCCCTTCTATCAACTGAATTGAGAAATATTTGACCATCATTTCCCAGGCCTCGCTTACATATGAGTTCCGCCAGACTCTAAAGGACAAGGATCATGAACATCATGAGTTAGTGAATCTTCGAAGACTTGAGAGGTCTTCTTTGAAACCTTCCTCCAGACTTTACAAGAAAATTACTTGGGGAAATATGTCAAGCTATGCCCATACTCGTGGCACCAAACACACCAAAAGGGTACATGAACATAGTCCAAAGGTTGAGAATACCTAATTTTCCATAAAACCAAGTCAATTGACTTGAAGAGTCCTTTAGACAAATCCAATTCAACCAAAACCCTAGCCACCGAGTGATTAGTGGTTTTTATGAAACTAGCATCCACCACGATTGAGGTTCCCATAAGGTTCCCAATGGCACCAATAACCTCTTCTAACCATAATTCCATTGTGAAGCCAGGGAATTTTACCCATATTAGGAAATATTTGAGGAATCTAAGGAAGAATAGAACATAGGGTACTAGGGATAAAGGGAGAGGGGCATGAATTATCCAAGAACCAAATTCCTTTGAGGGTTCAGAGGGCATCCTCTTTAGATCTAAAAATGAAGCCACACCAACCTCACGCTAGACTATGGAAAAATGGATTATAACCAACCACTATGGCCTAGGTCTAATAAATCCAAGAACTTATAAGATCCATGGAGACACAGTGGCCCACAAACTTTCCCACCAAAGATGTATCATTCAAATCTAGGATATGGTCCAATGGAACATCTTTACCAAATACTAGCAATACCACCCTATTTTTCACCACCTTTCTTCTTTTTTTGGACTTATGGGAAGATTTTTCTTAACCATCACCACCCTACAACATATTTATCTCAAGGTTTACTTCGATAAATCCCTCACCATGGTCAAAGGAATGAGAAATTGAGACTACAAGGTCCCAGAGCAAGGTTTCTATAGAAAGAGATAGTAATGGAGCATCGTAAAGGTGACCAAAATCTGAACTGAAAGCCCTATCAATATTTAACTCCTTTCCACTAATCATCAATTAATCATACCTTTTGGAAATAGGGAGGGTCTCTGAAGAATCAATATAGGGATTGAACTATGTCAGAGGAACAAATCTAAAAATCTAGGGATTGAATCCAAGGGAGAGGCCAATACTGCCACGAGTGACTTCACATTGGTCCTTTTTTAATCCTAATCTCGCTTCTAAATATTTGGACAACCTCTTTTCCAAGGGGATGATGTTGGGTGGGGACACATATATCTTATCCTCTAACAACGAGTCGTCAAAATAATCCACCAAAAATGCATAGTTGTCCATGCCATCCTTCCTATTAGAAACTTTCAATCCTCACCGTAGAGCAAGTCATAGTCACTGAAAATATTAATAAGTCAAATTAAAATTAATGGTTAACATTTATGTTTAATTTAAACTTTAAAATTGGGAAAAAGAGTATTATACTAAAAACTAGTTAGAAGTAATTTTTAAATGTTTGTAAGTAAAGAGAGATATTTATGCGATAGAAACAATTTGAAGTGGAAGGAGAGATTTTTTAATTTTTCAAGGCCAAGTAACAAGCATGTTCACACAGAAACCAATCAACCATTATGTTAATGGAAGACACCAATTGGAAGAGATGTTTTCTTATTTTTTGAAAGCCATGCTAGAAATAAAAATAAATAGTAGAATTATTAAACCAAATTAAAATCAAATTTAAATATAGTTATTAAATCAAATTAAAATAAAAAATAAATGGTTAACACTAATATTTAATTTAATTTTCAAAGTTGAAAAGGTTTATTAAATGTACAAAAATAAAATTTTATAAAAATGGTTAGAGGTGATGTTTAATTGTTCATAAGTAGAGAGTAATATTTATGTCGTAAAAACAATTTTAAGTGAAAGAGAGATTATTAAGTCAAATAAAAATAAAAATAAATGATTAACGATAATGTTTAATTTGTTTTTTTAAGTGAAAAAGTTCATTAAATTAAAAAATTAAAATTAAAAAAGTGGTTAGAGGTAATATTTAAATGTTCATAAGAGAGAGCAATATTTATGTCATAAAAACAATTTCAAGTGGAAGATAAATGCTTTTTTTTTTAGGTTAAGCAACAAGCATATTATGAGGGCAACCAATCCACCATTATATTATTAGAAGGTATATATATATATATATATATATGAAAGCTAAGTAACAAATGAAATAAATCATAATATTATTAAGTTAAAAATTAAAATGATTGTTAAGTTAAACTAAATTCAATATAAATAATTAACATACTTAATTGTTTGTAACTAAAAAGGTATATTTATCTCATAGAATCAATTCCAAGACAAATATATATTTTTATTTTTTGAAGACCAAACAACAAGCATACATGGTTAAATGGAGCTTATATATGTTATGGAATTTACAATGCATCATAAATAAAATAGAGACTATATACATGAAACAAGAATTTAATTAATGATGGAATCATCAAATAAATTGAAATTGATACTCTTCTATTTGGTTAGTAGATAGTTGTATAACCTAACCAACCTTTTCTAATATATTAAACAAATTCTTATCATAATTAAATATCAAGGCCACTTATGTAATATGGTTTTATTACATTTCATAACATTAAGAATATTGAAGCATTATGCTCTAGCACCCCCTCTTAACACTACAATTTCTAACTAACCAAAAAGAAAAACTTTTTCTCAAGCAAGTTCTCTCCTCTATAGATTTGGAATCTCGCAGGTACTTCGTTATGTTGTCTCATCACCCCCGTAAGTGTACAATTCCTGGATTTTCAAATCTTCTAAATTCTTGCAGGCACTCCATTATGCTGTCTCATCACCCCCGTAAGGGTAGAATTCCTAGATTTTCAAATGTTCTAAATTCTTGCATGCACTCCATTATGTTGTCTCATCATCCCCATAAGGGTAGAAATCCCCAAAATTTCAAATCATCTAAATTGTTTAGATTTTGAATTTCTCAAATTCCCATACTCCCAAATTATCTTGAATTCTCCAATTACCAAATTCATCAAATTCCCAAACTCTCGAATTGTTAAAACTCTCAAAGTCCTAAATTTCTTGGACAACAATCCATGCCAAGTTAAACCTTCTTTTACTCCTTTTGAATTCATCCTCTTGAAAAACGTAACCCCCCTTTATTCCATTGCCACATATCTCAACTTCGTATTTAGGCTTGGATGATTCTTCCATTATGAAATTTTCCATTGTCACATATCTCAATTTCATATTCAGGATTGGATGATTCTTCCATTAT
>ML791143.1:278318-298347 GCA_009831015.1 Picea engelmannii
ATTTTAAAATATGTATATAACATAAATACCTTTAATCAAATACACCTAATATCTACACTTTTTAAACTTGTTTTTATTATATAAATACTTAATATAAATATGAAATACAACATACCTTAAAATCAAATAACCCCAACATGCCTACCATTTTTGAATTTGTTGCTATGACCTTTCCTATGTCAATGTAAATGTGAGACATAAAAAATTTAATTTTCATTTAGTTGTGCATAGGTTGAAGATGCCTCCCATTCTTCTTAGTTGGTACTCCTTTTCTATAACATCAAACCTCATATTGAACTCCCTCCACTCAAAAAAACAATGGTTCTGGACTGCTTACCAATGAAGGATGCCATCAATAGCAGTGGGAGTCTCATTCATCAATGTGGACACCCCTTTGTGCACAAGCTACTGGGCATCCACAACACCAATCCCGTTTCATTCCTATTCACACTTCGTCAAGGAAAATTCTAAGCCCCAACCACACACCAAATCGTTCTGTACCAAATTAAAATCTAAGCTCCAACCATGCACCAAATCATTCTACACCAAATAAAAATCTAATCCCCAACCATGCACCAAATACCACATGCAACACCAAGTTTTTCTCAAAAAAATAGACACTATTATTTCCACTAACGCCTCACAGGGTGGACCCCCATGACCACATGAACAATCAGCCTTGTATATGCCCCTATGGAGTTTCACGCCCACCTTCTTCTTACTTATCTCCTAAGAAATGCTTCTTAGGCTGGTCAGATCTAGGGTAGGTTGTGTGTTATAACCCTAAATTACACCACACATGCTTACCTAGCATCAGGCCAATTCATATCCCTTCTTTGCCAAAAATCTGTTGAACAACTCTTTGAAAATCCTCTTGTGTCAAGGCCCACACACCCTAACCCATTAATGCACGCGTGTGCACACTGGCTGACTCAAAACAACCCGCATGTACCTAACAAAGAATGAAAAAAGGAAAGTTGATGACGGAACAAAAAGCTATGGGTTAGTTAACTGAAACTCCTGGCCATGCATGGCCTAGGGTTTGTCCAAAACCCTAGCTCCTTCTAGCCTATAAAAGAAGGGGTAGGGGTACCATTTGGAGGAGGAAAAAATATAGCGAAGAAGCTATGCCCATTTACATAATCCATTGTCCCAACCCTTTAGCCTTTCCTCAAGCCAAAGGATATTTAACACAAAGCAGTTGAAGGACATAAGAAGAGGAGCCCAGGATTAGGTTTAAGGAGCAGTGGTCGGTCTCATATTTTTTGTAAGTTGATTCACTTTCAGTAATAAAAAGAATACTTTTCCCATCCCAATGCATGAATTGTCTATGATTTGATTAATTTATGCTTGATTTCTAACCCTTGAGTATAGAATTAGCATGCATGCATATTTTTTGTTTGTCTTGAGTGAAGGTCATCTGTGGAAGGAGCAGCGCAAGCAAGTGATCAAAGCACAACAAAGGATCTACATTGAACGTTGGTAATAAGGTTGGTGGTCCTTTCCCATGAATTTACTATGAAAAATGGGTTTAACTCTTGGGTTGTAGGTAAAAAAGTAGTTTCTATTCGGTCAAAATCTGCATGCAAGTCTGACCCTAGTTTGCGAGTCCATAGGGTGGTTTTCCCAACAACAGAATTGGCGACCGTACTGGGGAGAATACTCTTTAGGGTTCCTGGATTTATTTAAGTTTTTGGGTAGTTTAAAGATTAGGTTTTCTGTTTTTCTTTGCCTGTCTTTTTCTGTAAGGTCTAAGCTAGCAGGGAGTCTGGTTTTCCATACAAGCTTTCCCTGACTTTTTCTTGACTGTAGTTTTTGGGACACACAGAGGTACACACGGCCTGTAGAAGGCCTGCACGTGTGTACCCACGCCCTATCCTCTTACAACCCCCATGTGAACGCTAGCTATAGAGATAGAAGTAGCGTGTAGGAGTTCATAGAACCTTAGAGGCAGTCCTCCTCTTCCCTGTCAGAATTACACATTCTTAGGGGGTTTTCTGGAATCCTGTCTGAGTCTTGTTGGTTCACAGTGCTATCTCAGATTGCTTTTTTCACCTTATTATTCCTTGCATTATTTGTCTTTTCTGTTAGAAAGAGCATCCAAGCCTTCAAGGGACCCTGGTTATCAATACCAGAGGCCTCTTCCTGGTCTGGACTACCTGTTTTCATTTTTTTCCTTAGAATTTAGATATACACGCGGCCTATACAAGGTCAGCCCACGTGTACACGCTTTCTGTCTCTGTTCAACACACGTTTTCTCACGTGTTGTTTTAGTGATAGTCGCATTCCTGATAGGCTACTTTTTGTTCAGGGTGGGGCATTCATCCCCTCCTTTGATAAGAAGTATTCATCTCAGGTGTTTGAGTCTAGGTTTGAACAGTCAGTAGGTTAGGTCATCTTACACTTAGCCTGTTTTTTCTCAGTTAATAGTTGACAGAAAATAAAATAAAAAAATTATGGTTTTTAGAAAAGCGTGAGAGTCTTTATTTTTTTTATTGCCATTATGTGATTCTTTACTCTAATTCTTTGCGATCTGCTCTTTAAGATAGAATTTTTTTTTCTTGGTTTTTTGCTTGTTGGTATTTTCCCATTTTTGCTTTACTAGCACTTAAATAAATAAATAAAAAATCTCTTTTCATTTTCTTCGTTGGTTGAAGAGTGTGTTTCTGCATCATTAGCTAGGGAGAAGTATTTTATTTCATAAGTTTTTTACAGTGCACTTAGATCATAAGTAGCTTGTAGTCGAGCGAAATCCCTTTGAGTTTGCTGTATAAAATCTTAGAAAAATAAAAAAAACAAAAAGAAATCTTTCTTTGTGAAAAGTTGTTGAAATTTTTCATTTAGTAAAAGTCTTTTGTTTCCAGCCTTTTTCATTCATTTTTTCTTTCATCTTTACACATCATCAATTTCACCCTCATACCCCTTGATGTAATATAAATCCATAAAAGCAACGCTAATTTTAAAATCTACTAGACTTTTATGTTTGTAGGGTTCACAAACTAGTTCAGGACTAGGGCCTTGGATTAGGTTGGAGAGGAAACTCTTCAAGGCCATTCAAAACCAAACATTAGAGTCTGAGATAGGGAGTGTTTAAGTCCATTTTTGTAGAATTTATTCAGGACCCCCCTCTAACACAGGGGATAAACACGAGGTCGCGTGTGGAAAGGTAGCGGAGATAACCCCTCCAAGGTCGGACCAGTCATAGTGGAGAACACATATAGAGAGCTTGTTTTGGGATTCCATCGTTTGCATTTTCCATGGGGCTTCGTGGGTCTCAAATCCATTCGAGGTCCTCAGTTGTCTTCCGGACCATTTTCTCTCGATACCCTTGACAAGTTTCGGGCTTGATACCCTGCTCATTGTGGTTTACCTAGTTGCCAATCTTTTTAGGGACATACACAGGTGACTGCGGGGGTATACCGCGGTACCTAAAACAGACATCGGGACATGCTTTGTAGAGTATACCTGGAGGGTGCTTCCGTGTTCGAGTTTCACTTACACCGGTAAGTTTCTCTAGTGTTGGTTGTTGTAATTGTTCTTCCAAATAGTTCAGTGATTGCTTGACTTATCTCTTAGGGGCTTCTTTTTAGCGTGTGTTACTTTTGAATGTTTAAAATACCTTAGCGTGTCTTGGATCTTCTCACATAGTGGAGGATCCTGAGCTCTATCGGTCACGAAGGCTTCTTGGCCTACCGCCGGTTACATTGGAGCCACCCTCACCACCATTAAGGCGGAAGCTAGACCAACAAGGGTCTTTCGAAGTGACTGGGTTACAAACCTTTGTGCCCGAACAACTCCCAGAGGAATCAACCACCACTCTTGGCTCGGTTGAAACCCAAACCACTGATATCTGGGCACCGTTTACTGTACCAATCCAATTTCATGAATGCTAGATAGAGCCTCACACAGCTATGGAAACAAACGTTGTTACTTCTTCTGGGAATTCTTCAATTCCCACCACAATTGCTACCACAGGAGAATCATCTCCTAACTTACTTTCATCAGCCCGAGCCACCATGGTCTTGGCCGCAACTACGTCGCACAGTGGATCGAACCCATCTATGGCGACGGCCACAACCCCCTTCACACCTAGTGCAATAGGCCCTCCGTTCTCATACGATATGCCTAGTTTGGGTACAAGTCCTGCACTAACCTACTCCACTTTACAGACTTTGGGTCTGGGGGCAGGGAGCTCTAACGCTCCTCTGCAAGGTCAACTTTGGGGCACTCCTATCCCTTTTAATGCTTTTCCTTATGTAGGAGGTCATATCCCTCCTTCATCCCCTTCGCTTGGTGGTCTGCATGAGCAGTCCGCCAGGCAGCCTACACACACTAGTTTATTTGGAGCAGGGAGTCAAGGAACAATTGCACATAGTACGTCGGTAGGTTCGACACCATTTTCTTGGAATGGGACATTTGGTAACAACACTTTCTCATCAACCGCTTTCCTGCACAGGGGGCACATATAGCAGGACCGTGGAACTCAGGACAAGGATTCGTTCCCTCCTATGGAATGTCGTTCTGGGGTAATTCTTTCCACAGTCAATGGAACCATGGACAGACTACTATGTCTCTCCCATCAGGACCGACATGGGGTAATGCTTCCCAAATTCCTTCGAACACAATGCATGCCCAACACTCTATGTCCTTTATGGGAAATCAACCGATGATGTCTCCATAGATGCAAAATCCTTACGCTGGTCAGGGCCATGGTTTCTACTAGAATTCGGGCCAGCAACCAAACTTTTCCTGGCAACCTGGTGCCAGTCAAACTCCAGGACCCTTTTTCCCAGGTTATCAGCAGCAACCCAAACTACCATTTCTGGTGACTTTACACTTGCCAGATTTGACAAGGTTGTTAAATGATCCTATTTCTCATGATCCACGTTGGCCTCCTATGTCAATGAAGTTGCCTTCGAACATTCCAAAGTTCGAGGCCAAGCCTAATGAAGATCCAAGTGATCATGTGACTACCTTTCATCTTTGGTGTTCATTTAACTCATTGAAAGATGACTCCATACAGTTGTAATTGTTTCAACGTACTCTTATCGGGAGTGCCGTGAAATGGTACATCGAGCTCGATCGCTCAAGATACTCTTCTTTTGGCGAACTGGCGATGGCCTTCCTTAACCATTTCTAGTTACCTATGAGATATGACGTTGGCACAGAGTTGCTCGCCAATTTCGAATAGACAACAGCAGATCATATCTATGATCATATCCGAGAGTGGAGACACCAGAAGAGTCTAATCAAAGTACCAGTCCCACCAACATTCCTGTTTGAGTGGTTCCTTAAGTCTTTGGTCCCACAATTATCTAAAGACGTCGCAACGTCTAGAGTTTTCTCGGAAGAAGATGCCATCATGAGGGCTCAACAGTTTGAGCTCATCTATTCTCAGTCTGGTTTATTATACAACATCTTTCTAGATGCACCACATTTGATACTGGATAAAACTAGACAGAGAGTTGGACCACATTGCGATGGTATTGTTGGTTTATCACAAACCAAGCCCGCTGAGCAATTGACAAAACAATTGCAACAGTTATCCATACAACACATAGCGGCCAACCAGACTACTGCTTTGGCTACTCCCCCTACCTAAATGTCGGAAGTACACTCCATACATTCAACTAACCCAAAGGCCACCTAGCAGCCCGAAGGGAAGAAAAAACAATGAAAGATGGGTAAGGGGGATAAAAAACCCACTGATAATGTTGGCAAGGACACCATGAAAAAACAGAAGGTGAGGTATCTATGCAACTTGTGTGTGGAAGACCACCCGACCCATATTTGTCTTCAACATGCAGAGGCCCAAACGTTTGTCACATAGCAACAACAGGCAGTGTTGACTAATCCTTTTCAACATGGGAAAAATTTAACTCAAGCCTCTACAAGCACAGAAGGGGGCAGCCAAGAAACTTTCCCTCCTCCAAACAATCCCTCATCTGTGAACATATATATGGTTAGGGGTGATTCTTTCATAATGACTAGAGCATACGACTATAGTAAACCAAGCGCTTTTGAGAAGGGTAAAGAAGCTGATCTCCCATCTCTTCCTCTACAGATCAAGAAGATGTTGGGATAAACAATGACACGCATTCCAAAGGGTGCATTTAAAAAATATTCTCACAACCTAAATGCAAGGGCCTCCCAGAATTACTCTGTGGTGGAAGATTTATCACAAACCCCTTGTGTGATGTCTTCTTTGGAGGTCCTCCAAAGATGCCTTGCTCAGAGGAAAGCCTTGCTAACTGCTTTGGGATCTACTAAGACTTGTAATCTGGGTACCATCATGTTAGATACAACCGACTTAAAACCTCGTCTACCTTACCACATAGCGTTTCATATAGTAGTGGCTCATCCTACAAAAACTTTTACATGGAATATATTCCGCACGGTGGTCGACGAGGGCACCTCGACATGCGTTATGTCGTTAGCATGTTGGAAGGCCATTGGCCAGCCTGCTTTGTCTCCATCACCTACTCTCCTCACTGCTTTCGACGATCATTCTTTACGACCACATGGCATCGTTCCTTCTTTCCCTGTGCAGTTAGGAGGGAAAACTGTGTGTGTCGAAGTAGAGGTAGTCGATTCTCCCCTAAACTATAACCTCTTGTTAGGATGGAGTTGGACTTATGCTATGCAAGTTGTGGTTGCTACAGTTTTCTGAGTCTTGTTTTTTCCACATGAGGGTTGGATAGTGACCATCGATCAACTGTCTTTCTCCAGACCTGACCTAGCTTTGGGAGCATCCATGGTCCCCATGATTGATAATCCTCAACCAGGTGTCATTAACATAGGATTTGGTTTGTGACCATCCTTGATGGATACCTTCGATTACCCACCTCCTCATGACGATGTCAAATTTATATCTAATCACCATAAGGTTGAAATTTTTCAAGTTTCGTCGTTCCGCATGGCTTACTTTGAGGATCCTTGGATTCTTCCTTCCCCATCAGCCTCGATGGATGAGACATGGCACCCTGGCATGTCCATGCCCTTGTCTTCCACTGAGGTAGCATACTCTTTATTCCAACAAGCTTCAGCTAACCCTGATCTGACTCCTACACAAAATTTAGATCCACTTCTAGAGCCTATTTGGGCTCAGGGTTCTCTCGCTAATGTCCATTCGTTAGACTTAGTCTTTCCTTCTGACGAAGCAGTAATTGAAGAAATGACTAGTCCGGACAAACCTTGGGAAGATCTTCATCAGAGATCATATTTCCTCCCAGAGTTAATCTGAATCGAAGGAGGAGAATTCACCGTTACCATGACAGGAGATCAACGATGTCCTATTAATCTATTAGATATGCAGGAAATTTATGCTGAGGGTAATATGGAGACTATCGCTGAAAATATACCCATCAACATCTCTCGAAACCCTGGCATTGTGGAGAATATCTCCATCGGAGCAGATTTCTCCCCCGAAGAGATTCAAATTTACATGGATCTTTTAAAAGAATTATGCGACGTTTTTTCCTAGTCTTATGAGGAAATTCCAGGTATCGATCTGAAAATAGTTGAACATGAAATCACAACATATCATAATGCCAAGCCTATTCGACAAAAAATTTGTCCAGTCAATCCTAAGAAAGCAGTAACCATCAAGATTGAGGTTGAGAAATTACTAAAGGAAGGTTTTATTTATCCTATCCATTTGACTCAATGGGTGTCAAACCCTATGCCGGTCAATAAAAAATAATGTACGATTCATGTATGTACCGATTTTCGTGATTTGAACAAGTCATGCCCCAAAGATAATTTTCCAACACCGTTCATTGACCATATCATTGATGAATGTGCCGGTTGTGAATCCTTTTCGTTCATGGATGGTTTTTCGTGATATAATCAAATCCAAATCAAACCTAAAGACCAACACAAAACGACATTCATTTGTCCGTGGGGTACATTCGCATATCGTAAGATGCCTTTTGGCCTTAAAAATGCTGGAGCCACATTCCAGCGGGCCATGTCTTTTGATTTTTATGACCTCAAACATATATTCAAGGCCTATTTAGATGATTTAGCATCACGCTCTCGCAAGCGAACAGATCATCCCATGCACCTTAGACTAATCTTCGAACGTTGTCGCTACTTCAGGATTCGCTTGAATCCAAACAAGTGTAGCTTCTGCATAACGTCAGGACGTTTGTTAGGTTTCATTGTATCAACAACAAGGATCATGGTTGATCCTCTTAAGGTGGAGGCAATAATCCAGTTGCCCCCCCCACGCACAATCTTACAACTTCAGAATCTACAAGGTAAGGCGAACTTCTTACGATGCTTCATCACCAACTATGTCGAAATCACCAAGGGATTTATGCGTTTACTAAAGAAATACATTCCTTTTCTCTGGGACGAAGTCGCTCAACGCTCTTTCGATGCATTAAAACGCGCCCTCACAACCGCACCTCTACTACGACCACCTAACTATAGCAAAGATTTCTTATTATATCTAGCTGCCGCAGAGTCAACCATAGGCATGGTTTTAGTTCAGGAAGACGATTCGTTTTCAGAATACATGATCTATTACCTGAGCCGAGGCCTTATAGGACCGGAACTCAATTATTCTCATATCAAAAAGCTTGCGTTGGCAGCAGTTCATGCTGTTCAACGGTTCCGTCACTATGTTCTATTTCGCAATACCACCGTCATTACTATCGTGAATCCATTTCAGTATATGTTGACACGACGAGTTATAGGTGGAAAAATCAGTAGATGGATAGTCATCCTCCAAGAATTTGACTTAGACTTTGTTTCAGCAAAGTCCAAGAAGTCATTGGTCTTCGTAAAGCTTATTTCGGAACTTCTGGTTGAGTCAGGTGATGTTGTGCCTGAGGAATTGCCTATATGGGGGGATATGTTTTTGATTTCATCTTCAAACCCCTGGTACAGATATATACTTATCTATCTCCAGACTTTGAAGTGCCCCACCTCTGCTTCTCGTGACGAGCGTTGGCGGATATGCCATCAGGCTAAGAATTATCTCATACTCGATGATACGTTGTATTGGAGAGGTGTAGACTGCATCTTGCATCGATGTCTCACTCATGAGGAGGCCATCATAGTGCTCAACGATTTCCATACTGGAGCTTGTGGCGGTCATTTATCTGGGTTGGCAACAACCCAAAAGATTCTACGAGCAGGTTACTTTTAGCCGACACTTATCAAAGATTGTATCGAATCGGTCAAGAAGTGCCATCTGTGCCAAATCTTCTATTGGAAAATGAGGGCACATCCCGCTCCTGTGTTTCCTGTCATCACAGTTGGTCCCTTCACTAAGTGGGGGATTGATTACACTACATGCAACCCCCCATCAGCAAGGGGGAACCGCTATATCATTGTAGTTGTCGACTACTTCACTAAGTGGGTCGAAGCTATGCCAATGTTTAAAGATGATGGAGAGAGTGCAGCTCTCTTCTTATTTAACCAAATCATAGCAAGGTTCAGCATCCCAAGAGAGATTGTCACTGACCATGGAAGTCACTTTCAGAACCAAATGATGACTGAATTAACATCAAAGCTTGGGTTACGACAGGAACATTCATCACCTTACTACCCTGTTGATGCGCGAAATTGTTCATCCGTCAACTGAGAGAGTGGAACCGGTCTGGGGTTGTCTAATAACCAAGTCGTTTGGAATGAACCACCCTGACAGGTTTAGTGGCTCCATTAGCCGATCTAAGGTCCTAAGAAAACAAAAATAAAAAGTATTCTAAAATAACTAATCTAACTAAAACTAAATAAAACTAACTAAACTAACTAACAATAAATAAAACAAACTAATAAACTAATCTAATTAAAACTAACTATTAAACAAACTAACTAATCTACTATTTCTATATATACAAACTACTAACTAATACTATACTAACTCTAACTAATTGAAATATAACTTATTCACAAAATATACAATATCTACAATTTACAGATTTAAATAACACCTGAAAAACTCGTTTGCATTCTGTCCTAAGGCAGAGAGGTATATTTTTGTTGATTTTATAATTTTATGAACAAGAAATAAAATAAAAAAAACTAACTAAAACTAAACAACTAACATACTAATTCTAACTACAGATATATCTAACTAAACTACTAATAAATATACTAAACAAATAAATAACAAACTGACCTAGAAACGCTCCAGATTTGTCCTGTGTATGATGATCTTCGAAGCTGATCGGAGGGAGGAAACCCACACCGAATAATCCAGAAGATTCTCGTAAACGATAGATTTTGTTCTCTTCAAGTTTGATTACAGGACAAACAAGACATAAAAATCACAACAATCTTATAATTTATAAATCTTAACAATTAGGTAAACCTGTATGTAAAGACTTATACAAAATAATTCAATTGATAAAGAGGAGAAATCTGTCATTCATAAACTGAATCAAGTAATTGTTGTGTTTTAGATTAATGAAAGAAATCAGGTATGGATGAAACATTAATTAATTCATATCATTTTGCAAAAGACTATGATAGCTAAAGTAGTCAGTAATCAAATGCAAATTGATAAACATAAAGATGAAACAAAAGATTGATATTATGAAAAGTGAAAGTTGTAGCAGAAGATCAATTTCTGTCTCAGTTTGTATTAAAAATCCATAGCCTGGTTCTCCCACAAGTGAGGATGATCCTTGTTACAAAAATAATAAGTATTTATAAGTTTTTCCATAGGGTAAAACCTCCCTGTGGAAGTTATAAACTGTTTACATAAAATCTGGGAAGATCTCCCAAGTTCAACTAAACTAAGAAACTACAATAAAACCAGAAACACAAATATCCTCTAAATTGTCCATCAAATCCCATGCAATTAGAATTCACCTGAAAAGGACCAGGAATGAACAAGTTAGAAGGATCTTTTATTAATAAAATAATAAAAATTTAATTCTATAGACTAGCTACATAATCCCTTGATTTTGTAGCTAGTCTAAATAAGACACAGAATCAACATTGAAATTAGTTGAAAATCTTTTAAAGAATTCCATTTAATTAAAAACCCAATAGCTATTTGAAAACGAATCATTTAATTTGAAATTATTATACCATTCGAAATCAAACGGGATCAATCATTCAACCGAATACAGAGATAGGTGTACTCTGTTTCTTTTGTTAGCACAAAGTTGGGTCAACAGAATCATATGGAACAACAATGTAATCGTTTCTCAACAAATCGAATCCAATAGTTGTAAAATCGTTTGATATTCAACTGAAACCAATATAATCAAACCAATCGTAGGTAATGGTTAAGTAGGAGATACGACTGAATTCAAACAAAATCATTTTCCAATCGTTACAGTTGTAACGACATAGCAATAGATTTATACCATAAGCGAATTAAACCAAAACTGGTGCGTAACTGTACACAAACGAAATCGTAATGAGATCAACCAATTAGTAACAGAGTTTGTAATAGATTATCCAGTCATTTGTTTTTGCACAGTGGGAAAACAAGATCAATTTACTTTGATTAAAATCGTTCCAATCAAATGAATTATAACCGGGTTTGACCAATTCATTTTACAAATTTAAAATCGAACAGAGCAGCAATTACAATCGGAATCCAACTCATAAAAATGATCGAACTAACAATAATCCAATCAAGCTAATCAATCGGCTGGGGTTTATCATAGTTTTCATGAATCGAATCCATTCCATGATTCGGGCGCACTTGCACAGACTTAAATGAGCATATTGTTTTTATAAAAGCAGAGTCGTTCCTTTTGAATTGAAACTGAACAGAGTTGCATTCCTATTCTAAGAAGATTACATGACACAACATATCGTAACAACCAAACTCAATAAAATCGTTTACCAACCACAACATATTATATCATAACGAAATCAAATCCAATCGAATCGCATTCTAAATTGATCGTGAAAAACTTCCTGTTCGGAATGGATACAAAACGAATTGAACTAGAAGCGAACCAATAATTTCGTTAACTCAATCAGGCAAACCAATCAATCAAATCCAAATGAAAGTCGTTCAAATCCAATCAAAATCTATCGATGGCTATACTGGGAATAATCAAATCATATACCAAATCGAAATTTCTTTTTATTTTTAGCAAACGAAACAGTGTATAGGATGCACACATTATAACAGAGCCATTTCAAAATGTAAACAGAGCTTTTCGAAAATAGAATTCAAATCATTATGTCAATCTATTCACTCACACAGCTAAAATGATATTAAAATCCGTACCTGTATGGCGATGAGACGACTTGATCATGCCAATTTGGAGTTGATAATTGTCGTAGCCGATTCAACGTTTTTGAAAAGGATCGATCATGTTGTCTTATGTTTCTTATGAGCTGCTTGGAGTTGGTCTCGTTGGTTGGTCAATACCTTAATTCGACTTTCCAGTGATTGGATTTTCGATTGGAGTATGGGAACATCAATGTAGTATCGTTCCAACCATAAATCGCATTGGTCACAGGAAGACTGTGTGGGGTTTGAAAGAGCAGGCAAGGGTTTGATCACATGACTGAGGGTTTCATTAGGCAACTTAATACCAGGGTAGCTGGGATCGTTTCTTAGGCAGGGGGGAAGATTTGTTACGAAATCGTAAGGTGGTTCGGGGCATAAACCCTGTGAGTAAGGGTACTCGCTGGCTAAGAATCGTTCCACATCGGAATCTGAATCCTCACTAAGGACAATAGAGTCTCACTCAGCAGAGGGTTTAGGCCTGTTTCTAGCCATTCTCGAAATGAGACAGGCATTCCTTTTTCCTTTGGCATTAGCAATAGGATTTGCCTTGGGCTTTTTGCTCACAGGTTTCTTTGTAGGCTTGGACTTGTCAGTTCCAATGTCTGGTAAGTCAACACCAGGGTCGGCCGAGGGTTTAGGTAGTAGGACATATAAGGGTACATGCAGCTCATCCTTGGTTTCAATTACCATAGGCTTGTCAACCGGGACAGGGTCTAAATCCTCAAAACCATTACGAGCGATGAAAGCTCTCCAGCTATCACCATGCAATCTCAAATAATAAACAATGATAAGCTTGATAATACCATGATGGAACATGCTATTGTCAGCCTTCTACCTTTTGAATCTTTTTGACATCTTATATAAGCTGCGTTGAAAGTAGAAAGGCATGTTTAAAGGATACCCTATAAAAATCATCAGCAAACGCAGGTGGTAGAGAAACATGAGCCTGTATTGACCTTCATAGGTCACGAACTACTTAAATAGCATTAATAGGTCATGCCATCATGGTTTGAGCATAGATATGGGCATACCTCTGTCACACGAGGTGACTTTGCGCGAGAGAAACAACAGTGTCCATGGCACCTCCTCGACCTTACAATTCTTAAACCAACGTTGTCCCGAGGTAGGTAACCCTGTAGCAGAGCTGATAAACTTCTCATCCATCTCCAACTGTATGTCGCCCACCTTGGCTCTACAACCATCGAAAGTCATGGCAAACTGTCGTGCTACACAGAGGTTAAAACCCTTGAATCGTTGTAAAACGGTGAGCCAACAGTTGTCCTCCAAATCTTTCCGAGCATTGTCAAACATTAACAGGTCCTGGTTGTCATTTGGCTCGATTTGCACGACTAGTGCCATGGAGCTGAGCACATGGTAAGCTGAGGGTTTGGATCATAACACACACAAGAGAAAATCTACCCGAGCTAACAGAAGTGAACGGGCAAAAGGGATAGGCATAAATGCCATCGTGCGAAGGTGGTGGAGCTTATCTCTGCCATGCAAAACAGTAATTGCCACAGTACAACCGTCGATTTCCATAGTAGTTCAACCCATTATAGCATAGTTCAACAGTCATATCAATTGGCCGATCAATGAAAACAATTGTGAGTGTATAATCCAACGCGCAATCAACATTGTGCCAAAGTTTTAAGCCATAAATTATTCCAATTGAAACCAAAATCAAATATTAACCATGCGCCAATGTGTGTTCATATAATCAACCAACCAATAGTTATGAAAACATTAACATAGGGATTATATTAAAAAGATATGTATGAAAGATTTAAACATAATACCCATATATCTTATGAAACCAAAGGTTAAGTAGGTCAAATAAAAAGACAATCCAAATACCAATGCATTACTCACTTAATGAAACCAAGTCACACCATTAATACGAAGCATGAGTACTGCTCTTAGGATCTTGACAGCTGTATAACGATAAGTGAAATGTAAGCGCAATAGGCATATTGACAAGAAAGAAAACGACAGTTCAAATAGTGATTTTAATGCAACTTTGAAAGACTAAGTTTTCACGCTTACAGTCGTGAAAACAAAATGAAGGTAAATGTTCAAATGTCACAAAAAATAAAATGTCGTTTATTGAAAAATGCGACGAAAAATTGATGTTTGAAAAACATTGGTGTAGGCAGCTTATAAGACAATAGAAAAATGTGAATTGGCTGCCAACAATGGAGACAAACTGGTAGAAGCAGTTATCTCCGTCAAAAGAAACAAATTCAGATTAGGACAACAAAGAAAATTTCAACTCAAAATAACAACCAGAAAATTGTATAAACATCATCATTAACCAATCATTCCAGCAGTGTTTCAAAAGATGAAAACTGATAACAATCTTAAGACCAGCAAGTCATGATATTAAAGATAAAATCTCCAATATTGTTGGCATGGCCACTGCTGCCAATAGGCATCCATAGCCTCGATAGGGTTTCCATTTAACCCACTCTGACATATGTATCCCGCCAAGAAGTTCTGGATCAGAATAAAGGACATTAAAGAGGTTTCTTTTTTGCAAATTTTCATATACCCGACATTTCTTCACTGCCAGCGGGCCTGTTCAGTACCCCGATGAAGTTGTCTTGGCGCCATGCATGCATTTACCTGCTACCAACAGACCTTTTCAATATCCCGTCGGGTTTACAAGAACTTCCCACAGCTCTTATTCATAATTTATTTTTCTTTGTCTTTTCATAGATATATAGTTGAGCGGGGTGACGCTGAAAATCATGATATTTTAACATATTTTTTCAGACCTCATCAGAATTTTTTAGAACTGTCCTTTATTTAGATCCAGAGATGTTTTATTTACAGAAACAACTTCCTCAGACAGGGAGACATCTTATGAGTCATTCCTTTACTGAAAAGGGACAGTGTAAAAAGATAATAGATGATCATGACAAGCTTTTCTCAGAGATCAAAATCAGTAAACTTCTTTCAAACAACAGACTTTTTCCAACACATATATCAATTTCAGCAATATATCATTGATGTTTGTACAAATTTTTCCGAAGTTATTTTGGCGAAGAAAATTTCTATTGTCTTTTTCGGAATAGTTCAGTGTACAGGTATGTGCATGTTAAAAAAAAACACAAACTGATAAATTCAAAGAAAAAACTCGAAAAGCAAAAGCAAATGAGAAAGCAAACAAGAATCAAGATATGTACATAAAATACAAAGGTAATTATCAAGCAAAGTACCTTTTCAGGGCTTGGCCATTCACCGGATAGGTGTCAAGCTGCCCTTCAAGATTTTGCAATTGAAAAGAACTGGGACCCAACTTTTCAGCAATTAAAAATGGTCAAAGCCATAAGTTTTGAAATTTAGTGTGTTCACCCTTTCCCTCATGCGGTTTGTCCCACTTCAAGATGAGATCACCTACTTCAAAATTCCTATCAGAAGCAGAATTAGAATCGAACCATCTTTTAATTAGTTGTTGATGTTGATCTAACTTACGTTTAGCTTGGGCTCTTACCTCTTCTAGCTTCATCAAAGCGTTAATTCGATTTTCTAGAGGGGGACAATCTTCTTCTTGAACTTTCTGTGATAGTTGAAGTGAAAGAAGAAGAATGTGAGGTGGCAGAATTGCTTCTTTTCCATAAACGAGAAAAAAGGGGGGGTTACATATAGCATCTTTTGGCATTACCCTATCAACCCACAACGCGTTTAGCAGTGCATTGTGCCAATTCTTGTGATTTTCAACCACCGTTATCTTGATTATTTTGATCAAGTTCTTGTTTGTCGATTCTGCCAGTCTGTTGCCCTGGGGGTAATAGCTAGCAGAATACTTCATCTTAATTCCTTTTTCCAAGGTGAACTCGCTCATCTCAAGAGAGGAAAAGTAAGAAGAATTATCGAAAACTAAACAGTCAGGGATACCGAAACGAGTGATAATGTTCGAATTTAGAAAGGCAATAACCTGACTGGTGTTGACAGTTCTTAATGCAACGGCTTCAGACCATCATGTAAAGTAATCTGTGGCTGTCACAATAAACTTGTGTTGTTGGGAGGATGGAGGGTTGAATGGACCTATGATATCAAGGCCCCACTACTGAAAAGAAGAATCTACTGAAACGGGTTGCAAAGGAAAGGCTGGTTTTTGCAACCGCCCTGATGCTTTCTGACAGATGATACATTTACGACACAAGGCGTGGGCGTCTCTAAAAAGTGTGGGCCAGTAATAACTGGCTCTTAGAACTTTATGAGTAGTGCTGTCACCCCCAAAGTGACCACCATCTTCTCCTGCATGCAACTCTAGCAAGACTTTCTCTTCTTCGTCTTTTTCAAGACAACACATCAGTACGTCGTCAAAACTTTGACGAAACAGGATACCATTAACCAGATGAAAGGAGGCAGACTTTAGTCTCAACGCTCTTCTTTTGGCAGGTTCAAGGTGATGGGGGGCTGATCCATGTTCAAGACAGAATCTTATATCATCATACCAAGGACTGACAAGGTTTTGTGCGCAACATATTAGACTTTGATCGCTTTGACCTAGGTTTGACGTATCGCTCTCTTCTTGATGTCCTGCTTCTGAATCAGCAACTAACTTACATAACCCTTGGCCTCTCACTATCTGATCTGGGGTAATTTCTAAGTCATACTCCTGCAAGGAGGTGACCCAGTTAGCTCTCTTTTCTCCAAGTTCCTTCTGCACTAACAGGTTCCTCACGGCTGGGTAAGGGACAATTACTTTCGTCCTTGACTTCAAAAGATAGGACCGGAAGTGCTTAACTTATTTGAAAATAGCATAGGCCTGCCGATCTACCACTGAATAATTAAGTTCAACACCTTTGAAAGCATATCTCATAAAGGCAATGGGTACCTCGTTGTTCTCGGCATTCTTTTGGGTTAGGACGGCGGCATAGGAATGGTCAGAAGCAAAAGTGTAGAGTGTAAAGTCTTGTGAAAAATATGGGCTCATGAAAGACGGAGCGTCTATTATGGCCTTCTTTATTGCATTAAAAGCTTGGTTTTCTAGGGGTCCCCAGTGATATTAGGTGTCTTTCTTGATTAGGTTCTGTAAAGGCCTGACCATTTCGGAGAAGCTGGGGACAAATCTTCTCACGAAGTTAATCTGGCCTAAAAAAGACTGCATGGATTTTTTGGATGTAGGAGGGGGAAGATTTGCGATGACTTGAGTCCTTTCAGGGTCAATAATCATTCCTTCACTAGACATAATGAAACCTAGGAGTTTACCCTGTTCTACTGCAAAGATGGACTTTTTAGGGTTCAAGGAGACGCTGTATTTACGACATCGCAGTAGGACTGCTCGTAAGTGAGCTAGATGATCGTTTTTGTTTTTAGAAAATACAGTCACATCATCTAAGTAAACTACTATGGACTGATTGATTAAGCCTCGGAAATCAATATCCATTGCTCTCTGAAAGGTAGCACCGGCATTAATTAATCCAAAAGGCATTTTTCGATAAGCATAAGTGCCCCATGGGGTACAGAAGGTAGTTTTTAGTTGGTCTGGTGGAGACATCAGGACTTGGTTGTATCCAGAGAAACCATCCAATAAGGATAGTCTCTCAGAACTAGATACCTGTTGAAGGATCTGTTCCATGGGCAAGATAGGATAGTTGTCTTTATCAGATGCTCTATTGAGGTTTCAGAAATTGACGCAAAGTCGGATTTCCCCATTTTTCTTCCGGACTGGGACAAGGTTGGAAACCCATTGAGTGTGCCTAACAGGAAAAATCATTTTATCATTAAGGAGCTTATTCAATTCTTTTTGAACGATCGGTTCTAATTTAGGGTGCATTTTCCTCAGTTTTTGTTGGAAGGGTAAGGTTTGGGGCTTCATCGGGATGACATGTTGTATGATATTAGGATCGAAAGTTTTAAGATCATCATACGTCCATGCAAAGACATATTTACATTCCTTGAATAATTTAATGAAAGCATCTTTTTCTTGTCGAGAACATTCCAAGCCTAGATTAATGCACTGAGGATTTTCATTAGTTCCTAAGTTCAATTTTTCGTAAGATAATGAGGAACTATTGGTTTTACAATTGACCGTCTTTTTAAATTTATCTTCAAAATCATAAAACTTCTCTAATTTGACTACAGATTTTGGGATCGAGTTTACCATATCCGATAGATCTTCAGGAGTTTTCGGATCAGGTATTACCGTAAAATCATGCAAATTGTCGTCGTGTGTGCGTTCGTCTATCACCGCGCCTTGAAAGGTTTCTTCCATGTGTACAAAGTTGATAATCTGTTGATCATAGTCAAATAATCTCTAGTTCATGATATTGTCAGGAACAGATGGTTGAAATAATATCTCAACGGAGAATGCGTATGGGGACAAGCCTTTTGCAAGAATAAGTTTAGAAGTTACATTATCCAATAGATCTGCTTTAGCATTATTTAATCTAGGAATGTAATTTATATTGAAAGAGGAAAATTTATTCATTGAATTCCATACCTCAGACTAGTAGCTTTTGAGATGCGGAGAAAGAGAGTGGATAGAATCTCTTACCTATCTAACCACTATTTCAGAGTCGCCAAAGATGGTTAAATTTTGAATGTTCATGTCCAAAGCTTTTCTGAGACCTTGCAGTAAAGCCTCATATTCTGCAGTATTGTTAGTACATTCAAATTCCAACCTACATGTTATCAATGTTTTGTTACCTTCCAGATAGATAATGATGCAACCTGCTCCAACTCCTTCTTTGGAATTTGATCCGTCGAAATACAGAGACCAAATTTGATTTGTATCGGGTACATGGGACTGTTGCGTGGAAGCGGTTGGCTGTGCGTATGCTGCAACCTCGGACTGTTGTTCTAGATTGATGATAGGCGAAACCTCGGCCATGAAGTTGTCGAAGAAGGTGTCCATCTCTTGTACTTCAAGTGAATCAACAGAAGGTGTATATGGTTCGTTAGGATCATTCAAATCTGTGACCGTGAACTTAAGGTAGAGTTCACGATTCACCCTGATCTTGTTGGGCTTGCCATTCTCTGGAAGCCATAAGTGAGACCAATCTGTCGCGAAATAACCATGTAGTTTCTCCGACCAATCCCTGCTTAAAAATATACCAAACACTTCTGGAATATCCACGACAATTATATCAATAATTTGATGAACCTTGGGGTTAGATGATAATATGATAAGCACATTCTTTAGTTCACCTATAACTTTAACATTGGTTCGATCAAGTTGTATGATTTTTAATGTCGAGGGTTCTACTTCAGCATTAATCTTCTAGAAAACAGACCAAGGCATCACATTGGATGACGCCCCTGAGTCCACCATACAATTGTGCACATTTCTATTAAAAATATTGAAAGTAAGAAAGGAGGTACATTTTTGCGAGTACTAAGAGTGGTAATTTGTGGCTCTTTACTCGCATTTTCTAAAGCTACTTTATCTACACTTTTTACATTATTTACATTATTTACAGGAAGGCTTCCTTTATCTTGAGGATCAGGATTATTTTTAGTGGAAGTCCTCTGGGGGACTTTGCTTTGCACAACCTTGTTACCATTAGAATTACCATTTTTTCCATTCTCAGAAATATTTTGCAGCATTTTTTGTAACAAAAATGGAAACTTCAATAACTCATAAATAGAAATGTCAGCCCTTAACTTTTTAATATCTTCAACAACATCATAATCTAAGTTGGGGCTCACATTACTCTGTTTGGTGTTAGGACCACATATTGTACCCTTTTTGCCCATACTTTTTGCTATTATTTTACCCTTCATCACCTGCATTTTGACTTATACTATCATTCCACTTGATCATTCCAAGGTACATAACGTCCTTTCTCATTACTACACGTT
>ML791143.1:298447-325397 GCA_009831015.1 Picea engelmannii
CTGAGAGGTTCCAAGTAGTGACACCTGGAGGAATTGTGTAAAACACACTAAACAAAATTATGTACTATTTTTAGATCTTTATTCATTATAGGTACATAGTTATGATTATTTCAAGTTAGGGTTGTTGACTAATCCAAAACTAGCCATGTGAGACTAAAGTAAAGTTTGATGAAAATGCTAGTGTCTTGTTGTTAAAGTTAAGGAAGGTTTGCAGGTATGTGATCATATACACCAGGTCTATTACAGAGTTACAAATCAGATTTCGATGATGAAATTGATGATGGATTTTGGTTGAGATTGAGGTACAGGTTGATGCATGGTTGATGCACTTGTTTATGGTACATGTTGATTATAGTTTGAGGTACAGGTTGATGCATGGTTCAGGTTATTGGTACAAGTTGTTTGGTGTAGGTTTATTGGTATAGGTTTACAACAATATATCTCACAGTGATAGTCTGACAATGGTTCCATCAATTTACTTATACATCAGGGCGGTTGGACAGGGCAAGGACAAGTGGTTGTAGCTAGAGAACATAGGGGGTTGTAGCCTCCCTCTGGTTGTAGCCAATGAATTGGGGAGTTGGAGATTCCCTCAAGTTGTAACCTAAGAAACTAGGATATTAGAGCCTCCTCCCAGTTGTAGCTAGAAAACAAAGGAAGTTGGCTCTTCCAATGAATGTAATTCTTCAAGACATATAAGAAACAACATTATGTCATTTTCTCTCGCTTTGGGTTTCCACATAAAAAAATTGGTGTACTTTGTATGTGTATGATTGTTCATTTGTTCATTGTTTATTTACTCTTCAAATATTGGATAATAATGCTACATTGATATAGCACTTGCATTATATGGTTAAAAAGGATTAAATTTCTCTTTTATTGATTCACCCCCCTCTTAGTAATCTAACAATTGGTTTCAGAGAAGTTTGCTTCAGAAATCATTTTAACCATTGAAAGGTAGATCATGGAGAGAAACAACATGTATAAAAATGGAATACCACAGTTTGATGGAAAAAAGTATGCATTTTGGAGCATAAGGATGAAGACATATATACAGGCATAGGGATTTGAAATTTGGCAATCAATTGTAGATGGATACACAACATCAATAGTTCCATCGACAAATGAAAAAGCAATGAAACTCGGTCAGAATAATTCCAAAGCCACAAATGCACTTCTGAATGGTCTTGGAGAATCGGTATTCACCAAATTTGCACATTGTAAATCCTCTAAAGAGATTTGGAACAAACTTTGAAATATTTATGAAGGAGATTCAAAAGTCAAAGAAACAAATCTTCAAACTTATAGAGGTCAGTTCGAACAATTAAAGATGAAGGAAGATGAGGATATTGCAACTTACTTTTTATGATTCGATGAAAAAATAAATGCAATCTTGGGATTGGGAGAAGAAATCAAACAATCTGTAATTGTTCAAAAGGTACTAAGATCTCTTCCTATGAGATTTGACCCTAAGATATGAACACTAGAAGAAAGAGCAGATCTAAAATCAATAAGCATGGATGAACTAGATGGAATCTTCACAGTATATGAAATGAGAACTGAATAGGAAAATCCAAATATAAAATAAGCAGCCTTCAAATCATCCAAAAGGTCAAATAAAAAGGGAAAGCAAAAAGAAAAAGAACATAGCAGGAGAAGTGACGTCTTGAAAGATGATGAAGAAGCGACCAACTTTGTTAGAAGATTGAAAAAGGGAACCAACGACATGTATAGATGTAATCTTCCTTTGATTTGTTTTAATTGTGATGGTATTGGTCATTTTTATAAAAAATGTCCTCATAATAAAAAGAGAAATGATGAAGGTTACTCAAACAAAAAACAAACATATAAGGGAAAAAGAACCAAAAAGAAAGTTTTCAAGAAAATCTTATGCACCAAAGAAGACATCTCATCATCAAATGAATATGAAGTCAATGACAGTGAGACAAAAAGAGTTCTATTCATGGCAGTATAAGACTCTGATAAATAAGAATTCGAAGAAGAATATGAAGAATCCAAAGAAGAATATTAAGAAGTGAAAATTTACTACCGAAAAGAATTGTTGTGTGCCATAGAAGTTATCAGAAGAGAAAATAAGAAAAACAAAAAACTACAAGAGGAACTAGACAAGAAAGAAGACACTCAGGAACTATAACAAATGATCACAAATTTGAAGGTTTAAATTGAAGAAGATAAAAGAATTGAAGAAGAACTCAAAGAACAACTAGAAGGAAGAGACATGATCATTTGAAATTTGGAAGCATAAATTGTCACATTAAGAAAGGATATTCAAAAGAAAAATATGTAGAACAACTCAAAATTATTGAATGACATTATTAGCAGTCAAAAACCTCATCATGAAAATTCCGGACTTGGATACAATCAAATAAAAAAGGGATCAAGATCCAAAACAACATAACAAGAAACATATCCAAAAAGATATGTAGAAACAATCAAAGGGGATAGGAAGGTCTACAAAGAAAATTATAGGGACACTCCTCCACCGAGAAGATTCGGATTTTAGAATCAACGACCAACAAAAATAGATAGGCCTCGGGAAGAATATAGATTCGTAAGAGTACCTCCTTTCAGAAGATCTTCAACTCCCAGGTATCAAACTATCTTTTTTGGTTTATGTTATGCATGTAATAATTTTAGACATAAAGATGTGAATTGCAGAGCTAACAACATGAACGTAATCAACTTGGAAATTCATACACAAAAGGGTTATCCAAGAAGGCCTAGTGAGATACAAAGAAGAAGTTACAACATGTTTGAATCTTTGAGAACTGAAGTGGAATGCTACAAATGTAACAACTTTGGACACATGGCCAGAGATTGAAAAATGAAAACCCCCCCTAGAGAACCACAACATAAGAACAACAGTCATAGAGAAGAACCTCAGAAAAGGACATGAATAAGAAAGAAGAATCAATATAGCAATGAAGAATGCACACTCTCTCTACAAGATAAGAAGAATAAACGTGGTTGGTATGTTGACAGTGGTTGATCAAAACACATGACAGGGGATAGAGACAGGTTTCTTACATTAATAAAGGAAAGATATGGACCAGTCTCCTTCAAAAATAATGATTCAACTAAAATCATTGGAAAATCCACAGTCAGAATTGGAAACAAGACTACCAAGGCAGAAAATGTTCTACTAGTAGAAGATATGAAACATAATCTACTATGTGTGAGTCAAATGTGTGTCCAAGGTATTAAAGTTACTTTTGATTCAAAAAAGTGTGAGATAAGAAAAGAAGGTTCAAGAAAATTGATTGCAATAGCTGTGAAAACTTTAAGAAACATATATGTATTAAGTGAAATTGGAAATGAAAACTGTTGCCAAGGAAAGGAAAATGAAATTTGGTTATGGAACAGAAGAATGGGTCACATACATTTTGATAACCTTGTCAAAGTCAACAAAATGGAAGAAGTTAGAGAACTACCCGAGATCACAAAACCAACCAACACTTTATGCAAGCATTGTCAACAAGGAAAGAAAACAAAGACTAGGTTTAAATCAAAAGAATATTCAACGACAAGACCACTAGAAATTGTGCATATTGATCTAGTTGGATCAACTAAAACAAAGGGTTTAAAAGGTTAGAAATACTTTATGTTATTAGTTGATGATTATACAAGAATGGTTGCAGTTTTCTTTCTCGGGAATAAATCAGAAGCTTTTGAAAACTCCAAGGTCTACAAGGAAATGGTTGAAAATGAAATGGATTCAAAAATCAAATACTTGAGATATGATAATAGAGGAAAGTTCACTTCAAAGTAATTTATGGACTACTGCAGAAGGCATGGAATAAAAATGAAATTTTCCATTGCTAGGACGCCTCAACAAAATGGAGTTGTTGAAAGAAAAAAATGACAATACATGAAATGGCTTGAACAATGCTAATGGATTCCAAATTGACAGATATCTTTTGGACACTGACAGTGCATACAAAAGTTCACATTCAAAAAAGAGTAATTCTCAAAAACAACACTAACAAAACTCCCTACGAGATATGGAAAGGAAGACCAACAAATGTGAAGCACTTCAGAGTTTTTGGAAGAAAATGCTACATCAAAAGAGAATATCGAAGAATGGGAAAGTTTGAATCTCATGTGGACACAAGAGTACTTGTTGGTTACTCAAGTACAAGGAAAGCATACAAGTGTTACAAACTGAGATTGAACAAAGTTGTGGAAAGCATCAATGTAACAATTGATGAAACAAGTAGACAAGAATTAAAGGAAGAAGAAAATGAATCAATGGAACAACTTTATGAATAAGAAGCAGAAGATGAAAAAGAAGTAGAAGGGGAAGATGAAGAGGATCTGACATAATCATAAGAGAAATTTTATCAAGTGCCTCCAAAGACACCTAGTAGATGAGTATAGAAGAATCATCCTTCAGATGAGATTATCGGAAACAAAGATGCAGTAGTTGAGACTAGAAGAAGAATCCATTCACTAGAACAAAAACACCTAGCACTCTCATCTATGATTGAACCAACATGTTTTGAAGAGGCCAACAAGGATGAATTTTGGAATAAGGCCATGGATGAAGAATTGGTTCAAATAGAGAAAAATGACACTTGGGAATTGGTTCCAAGACCAAAGGATAATAATGTGATCGGCACAAACTGGGTATATAGGAATAAATTGAATAAAGATGGACCTATTACAAGGAACAAAGCTAGATTTGTATGTAAAGGATATGCACGGGTTGAAGGAGTAGACTTTGAAGAGACATTTTCCCTAGTTTCCAGAATGGAAGCAATCTGATTGTTTTTAGTTTATGCATTCTCCAAAAATATTAAAGTGTATCAGATTGATGTAAAATCAGCTTTTCTGAATGGGAAACTTGAAAAAGAAGTCTACATTGAACAACTAGAAGGATTTCAGTTGTTAGAGAATATAGATTGTGTGTGTAAATTAAAGAAGGTCTTGTTTGGTCTAAAACAGACTCCTAGAGCATGGTACTCTAGACTAGATAAATATATACGGTGGGCAAGGTTCAGAAAAGGAAGTGCAGACAACAACCTCTACATCAAGGTAACTCAAGATAGTATTTTATTAATTGAATTTTATGTTGATGGTATTATTTTGGGAAGTACTGATTTCAGGTTAAGCCAGAAATTTACAAAGGACATGCAAAATGAATTTGAAATGTCATTACTTCGAGAACTATCATTCTTTTGGGGTCTTCATATACGTCAAAGAAACCAAGGAATTTGTATTTCTCAAACCAAGTATATCAAAGAAATTCTAAAGAGGTTTGGAATGGAAGATTGCAAACCAATTATCACTCGCATGTAAACTAGTTGAAAGTTGAGTAAATATTATGATTCAAAGTCTATAGATCAGAGGCAATACAGGTCAATGATTGGTAGCCTACTATATGTGACAACATCCAGACTAGATGTAATGCAGGAAGTTGGAAAGGTGGCATGATTTCAAGCAACACCAAAGGAATCACATGTATTAGCAATGAACATGATTTTCAGATATCTCAAAGGAATGGAAGAGTTTGGATTATGGTATCCAAAAGGAAAGGATCTATCACTTATTGCCTACATAGATGCAGATTAGGCAGGTTGCCTTGATGATCGATAAAGTACCATTGGAACAACGTTCTACTTGGGTGATTGTTTAGTATCATGGATAAGAAAGAAACAATCATCAATATATTTATCTACTATCGAGGTAGAGTATATTGCAACAACAACATGTTGTACACAGGTTCTATGGATTAAACAAACTCTGGTAGATATACAGGTTGAGTATGATGAGCCCATTCCAATCTATTGTGATAATGAAAGCATCATCAGTATCTCAAAGAACCAGGTGATGCACTCCAAGACGAAGCACTTTCCAATCAAGTATCACTTTCTATGGGAAATGTTTGTAGAAAAGAACATAAGATTTGAATATGTGGGAACAAAAGAACAAGTGGCAGATATCTTTACAAAACCGCTTCCATGGGAATCCTTTGAGTATCTTCGCCAGAGACTTAGAGTTATTTCTACTCCAAAATGAATTATTTTGAATGCTTATCTTATATGTCTTATATGTACATGAGGAAGCACCATAAAGAGGACATTTCAGGTTGGGAGATCAGACGATTTAGTTAGGGGGAGTAGACCCGAATGAAAAGATACCTTTTCCATTGATGACGAAGGGGGAGATATTTATCAGATGCAGAGGACAGAGTCATGGTTCTAGGGGGAGCGTTGGTCATAGAGATGCAATAATTGTTCCAGGGGGAGCATGAGTGATATGATTTCAGTACTGCATCAAAATATTGCCATCAATGCCAAAGGGGAATATTGTTGATTAATTGTGTTGGTTTTTAATTGATGTCAACCCTTGAAGAAAATCCAGTAGCGAATTCTAGTAGAACAAAGGTTTGGGTAATTGACCCAATTTTGTTTGATGTATAATGGTATGAGTTTTGATATATTTTCAGGTAATACTATTCTATATGGATAGTACATTTCGTGCCATTTATGGTGGTATGTGGAACATCACATAACTCCTCACGGTTTGAGAGTGATGGCCTTACGAATTTCGAGGACCCTCATATGTTGGTTTGAAGTCCCAAAAGGTCAAAGAAGTCAAAGTGTCTACAAAGAAGAAATTATTTAAATAATAAAGTGAAGTGACAAAGTCAAATATGATTATTTAAATAATAAAGTGAAATAGCAAAGTCAAACAGGATTATTTAAGTAATAAAGTGAAGTGATGAAGTCAAGGAGGATTATTTAAATAATAAAGTAAATGGAGAACTTTCTAATTATTGAAAGTGTTTATAAGAAGTTTAACCTTAAAATGAGGAAAATGGGTTAAGTAGTTAAGTGGTTATTGGATATATGGACAAGTGGAAAATTGGGCAAAGTTGGACATAGGTGACTATATGGACAAAGTGGTCTAGAAGATGCTTCTAAGGAAGCTACATGAAAGTATAAATAAGAGGCAAGGCTCTCTCATTTTAATCACACTTGGTCATATTTAGTATATATACGTGAATAAGGTAACCAAAGGATATCTAAGCCGAATTTTAGAGGGAAGGTGAAGTAAAGAAGGCCAAAATTCAAGGGAGGATAAATTCTTTTGATGATTCTTTCTAAGGTATGTTATTTACAGGTCATCTAACCATTTTCGCAATAACATTTTTTCTAGAATGATTCATACCATGAAATTGGGAGGCCATTGAGGAAACATATCCAAGTAGTTGTGGTACAAATTTCATCTTGTGGGTCATTTCATTTTTGGATTTACACTCCTTGGAAAATAGGGTTTGTGGCTAGTCCTGAAACTAGTCTAAAATAGGTTTTTCGAGTAAAAACGTAATAACTTCTTCATAACAGATCCAAATTTAGTAAGACCAAATGTGTTGGTTAGAGTACATTATGTATTATCCTGTATACAATTTTCATATCCATACAACAAATATTCTATGTGGGGCACTCTCTACAAATTTTCTCTCTAGAGTAAGCCATAATTCAACAAGGTGTGTCATTTTTGCTATAACTCCTTTTCTGAGAGGTTCCAAGTAGTGACACCTGGAGGAATTGTGTAAAACACACTAAACAAAATTATGTACTATTTTTAGATCTTTATTCATTATAGGTACATAGTTATGATTATTTCAAGTTAGAGTTGTTGACTAATCGAAAACTAGTCATGTGAGACTAAAGTAAAGTTTGATGAAAATGCTAGTGTCTTGTTGTTAAAGTTAAGGAAGGTTTGTAGGTATGTGATCATATAAACCAGGTCTATTATAGAGTTACAAATCAGATTTGGATGATGAAATTGATGAGGGATTTTGGTTGAGGTTGAGGTACAGGGTGGTGCATGGTTGATGCACTTGTTTATGGTACAGGTTGATTATAGTTTGAGGTACAGTTTGATGCATGGTTCAGGTTATTGGTACAAGTTGTTTGGTGCAGGTTTATTGGTATAGGTTTACAAAAGTATATCTCACAGTGATAGTCTAACAATGGTTCCATCATTCTACTTATACATCAGGGCGGTTGGACGGGGCAAGGACAAGTGGTTGTAGTTGGAGAACATAGGGGGTTGTAGCCTCCCTCTGGTTGTAGCCAAAGAATTGGGGAGTTGGAGCTTCCCTCAAGTTGTATCCTAAGAAACTACGGTATTAGAGCCTCCTTCCGGTTGTAGTTGGAAAACAAAGGAAGTTGGCTCTTCCAATGAATGTAATTCTTCAAGACATATAAGAAAAAACATTCTGTCATTTTCTCTCTCTTTGGGTTTCCACATAAAAACATTGGTGTACTTTTTATGTGTATGATTGTTCATTTGTTCATTGTTTATTTACTCTTCAAATATTGGATGATAATGCTACATTGATATAGCACTTTCATTATATGGTTAAAAATGATTAAATTGCTCTTTTACTTATTCACCCCCCTCTTAGTAATCCAACAATTGGTTTCAGAGAAGTTTTCTTTAGAAATCAGTTTAACCATTGAAAGGTAGATCATGGAGAGAAACAACATGTATAAAAATGGAATACCACAGTTTGATGGAAACAAGTATGCATTTTGGAGCATAAGGATGAAGACATATATATAGGCACAGGGATTTGAAATTTGGAAATCAATTGTAGATGGATACACAACAACAATAGTTTCGTCGACAAATGACAAAGAAATGAAACTCGGTTAGAATAATTCCAAAGCCACAAATGCACTTCTGAATGGTCTTGGAGAATCGATATTCACCAAATTTGCACATTGTAAATCCTCTAAAGAGATCTGGGACAAACTTCGAAATATTTATGAATGAGATTCAAAAGTCAAAGAAACAAATCTTCAAACTTATAGAGGTCAGTTCGAACAATTAAAGATGAATGAAGATGAGAATATTGCAACTTACTTTTTATGATTCGATGAAACAATAAATGAAATCTTGGGATTGGGAGAAGAAATCAAACAATCTGTAATTGTTCAAAAGGTACTAAGATCTCTTCCTATGAGATTTGACCCTAAGATATGAACACTAGAAGAAAGAGCAGATCTAAAATCAATAAGCATGGGTGAACTACATGGAATCTTCAGAGTATATGAAATGAGAACTGAACAGGAATATCCAAATATAAAATAAGCATCCTTCAAATCATCCAAAAGGTCAAATAAAAAGGGAAAGAAAAAAGAAAAATAACATAGCAGGAGAAGTGACGTCTCTAAAGATGATGAAGAATCGACCAACTTTGTCAGAAGACTGAACAAGGGAACCAACGACAGGTATAGATGTAATCTTCCTTTGATTTGTTTTAATTGTGATGGTATTGGTGATTTTTCTAACAAATTTCCTCATAATAAAAAGAGAAATGATGAAGTTTACTCAAACAGAAAACAAACATATAAAGGAAAAAGAACCAAAAAGAAAGTTTTCCAGAAAATCTTATGCACCAAAGAAGACATCTCATCATCAGATGAAGATGAAGTCAATGACAGTGAGACAAAAAGAGTTCTATTCATGGCAGTATAAGAATCTGATAAAGAAGACTTCGAAGAAGAATATGAAGAGGCCAAAGAAGAATATGAAGAAGTGAAAGTTTACTACCGAAAAGAATTGTTGTGTGCCATAGAAGTTATCAGAAGAGAAAAGAAGAAAAACAAGAAACTACAAGAGGAACTAGACAAGAAAGAGGACACTCAGGAACTATAACAAATGATCACAAATTTGAAAGTTTAAATTGAAGAATATAAAAGAATTGAAGAAGCACTCAAATAACAACTAGAAGGAAGAGACATGATCATTGGAAATTTGGAAGAAAAAATTGTCACATTAAGAAAGGATCTTCAAAAGAAAAATATGTAGAACAACTCAAAAATTTTGAATGACATTATTAGCAGTCAAAAACCTCATCATGAAAATTCCGGACTTGGATACAATCAAAGAGAAAAGGGATCAAGATCCAAAACAAAATAACAAGAAACATATCCAAAAAGATATGTAGAAACAATCAATGGGGATAGAAAGGTCTACAAAGAAAATTATAGGGACACTCCTCCACTGAGAAGATTCGGATTTTAGAATCAGCAACCAACAAAAATAGATAGGCCTCAGGAAGAAGATAGATTCATAAGAGTACCTCCTTTCAGAAGATCTTCAACTCTCAAGTATCAAACTATCTTTTTTGGTTTATGTTATGCATGTAATAATTTTGGACATAAAGATGTGAATTGCAGAGCTAACAACATGAACGTAAACAACTTTGAAATTCATACACAAAAGGGTTATCCAAGAAGGCCTAGTGAGATACAAAGAAGAAGTTACAACATGTTTGAATCTTTGAGAATTGAAGTGGAATGCTACAAATGTAACAAATTTGGACACATGGCCAGAGATTGCAAAATGACAACCCCCCCTAGAGAACCACAATAGAACAACAACAATCATAGACAAGAACCTCAGAAAAGGACATGAATAAGAATGAAGAATCAATATAGCAATGAAGAATGCACACTCTCTCTACAAGATAAGAAGAATAAACGTGGTTGGTATGTTGATAGTGGTTGTTCAAAACACATGACAGGTGAGAGAGACAGGTTTATTACATTAATAAAGGAAAGATATGGACCAGTCTCCTTCGGAAATAATGATTCAGCTAAAATCATTGGAAAATTCACAGTCAGAATTGGAAACAAGAATACCAAGGCAGAAAATGTTCTACTAGTAGAAGATATGAAACATAATCTTCTATGTGTTAGTCAAATGTGTGGCCAAGGTATTAAAGTTACTTTTGATTCAAAAAAGTGTGAGATAAGAAAAGAAGGTTCAGGAAAATTCATTACAAGAGTTGTGAAAACTTTAAGAAACATATATGTATTAAGTGAAATTGGAAATGAAAAGTGTTTCCTAGGAAAGGAAAATGAAATTTGGTTATGTCACAGAAGAATGGGTCACATACATTTTGATAACCTTGTCAAAGTCAACAAAAGAGAAGAAGTTAGATAAATACCCTAGATCACGAAACCAACCAACACTTTATGCAAGCATTGTCAACAAGGAAAGAAAACAAAGACTAGGTTTAAATCAAAAGAATATTCAACGACAAGACCACTAGAAATTGTGCATACTGATCTAGTTGGATCAACTAAAACAAAGGGTTTAAAAGGTTAGAAATACTTTATGTTATTAGTTGATGATTATACAAGAATGGTTGTAGTTTTCTTTCTCGGGAATAAATCAGAGGCTTTTGAAAACTTCAAGGTCTACAAGGAAATGATTGAAAATGAAATGGATTCAAAAATCAAATGCTTGAGATATGATAATAGAGGAGAGTTCACTTCAAAGGAATTTATGGACTACTGTAGAAGGCATGGAATAAAAATGAAATTCTTCGTTGCTAGGACACCTCAACAAAATGGAGTTGTTGAAAGAAAGAACATGACAATACATGAAATGGCTTGAACAATGCTAATGGATTCCAAATTGACAGATATATTTTGGACACTGACAGTGCATACAAAATTTGACATTCAAAAAAGAGTAATGCTCAAAAACAAAACTAGCAAAACTCCCTACGAGCTATGGAAAGGAAGACCAACAAATGTGAAGCACTTCAGAGTTTTTGGAAGAAAATGCTACATCAAAAGAGAATATGGAAGAATGGGAAAGTTTGAATCTTGTGTGGACGAAGGATTACTTGTTGGTTAGTCAAGTACAAGGAAAGCATAGAAGTGTTACAAACTGAGATTGAAAAAAGTTGTGGAAAGCATCAATGTAACAATTGATGAAACAAGTAGACAAGAATTAAAGGAAGAAGAAAATGAATCAATGAAACAACTTTATGAATAAGAAGCAGAAGATGAAAAAGAAGTAGAAGGGGAAGATGAAGAGGATCTGACAGAAGCATAAGAGAAAGTTTAGCAAGTGCCTCCAAAGACACCTAGTATATGAGTATAGAAGAATCATCCTTCAGATGAGATTATTGAAAACAAAGATGCATTAGTTGAGACTAGAAGAAGAATCCATTCACTAGAACAAACACACCTAGCACTCGCATCTATGATTGAACCAGCATGTTTTGAAGAGGCCAACAAGGATGAATTTTGGAATAAGGCCATGGATGAAGAATTGGATCAAATAGAGAAAAATGACACTTGGGAATTGGTTCCAAGACCAAAGGATAATAATGTGATCGGCACAAAGTGGGTATATAGGAATAAATTGAATGAAGATGGACCTGTTACAAGGAACAAAGCTAGATTTGTATATAAAGGATATGCACGGGTTGAAGGAATAGACTTTGAAGAGACATTTTCCCTAGTTTCCAGGATGGAAGCAATCTGATTTTTTTTAGTTTATGCATGCTCCAAAAATATTAAAGTGTATCAGATTGATGTAAAATTAGTTTTTCGGAATGGGAAACCTGAAAAAGAAGTCTACATTGAACAACCAGAAGTATTTCAGTAGTTAGAGAATGTAGATTATGTGTGTAAATTAAAGAAGGTCTTGTTTGGTCTAAAACAGACTCCTAGAGCATGGTACTCTAGACTAGATAAATATCTACAGTGGGCAGGGTTTAGAAAAGGAAGTGCAGACAACAACCTCTACATCAAGGTAACTCAAGATAGTATTTTATTAATTGAAGTTTATGTTGATGATATTATTTTGGGAAGTATTGATGACAGGTTAAGCCAGAAATTTGCAAAGGACATGCAGAATGAATTTGAAATGCCATTACTTGGAGAACTATCCTTCTTTCTAGGTCTTCAGATATGTCAAAGAAACCAAGGAATTTTTATTTCTCAAACCAAGTATATCAAAGAAATGCTAAAGAGTTTTGGAATGGAAGATTGCAAAGCAATTAGCACTCCCATGCACACTAGTTGAAAGTTGAGTAAATATTATGATTCAAAGTCTATAGATCAGAGGAAATACAGGTCAATGATTGGTAGCCTACTATATGTGACAACCTCCAGACTAGATGTAATGCAGGAAGTTGGACAGGTGGCATGATTTCAAGCAACACAAAAGGAATCACATGTATTAGCAATGAACAAGATTTTCAGATATCTCAAAGGAATGTAAGAGTTTGGATTATGGTATCCAAAAGGAAAGGATCTATCACTTATTGCCTACATAGATGCAGATTAGGCAGGTGGCATTGATGATCGACGAAGTACCAGTGGAACAACGTTCTACTTGGGTGAATGATTAGTATCATGGATAAGAAAGAAACAATCATCAATATATTTATCTACTGTCGAGGTAGAGTATATTGCAACAACAACATGTTGTACAAAGGTTCTATGGATTAAACAAACTCTGGCAGATATACAGGTTGAGTATGATGAGCCCATTCCAATCTATTGTCATAATGAAAGCATCATCAGTATCTCAAAGAACCCGGTGATGCACTCCAAGACGAAGCACTTTCCAATCAAGTATCACTTTCTATGGGAAATGGTTGTAGAAAAGAACATAAGATTTGAATATGTTGGCACAAAAGAACAAGTGGCAGATATCTTTACAAAATCGCTTCCATGGGAATCCTTTGAGTATCTTCGCTAGAGACTCGAAGTTATTTCTACACCAAAATGAATTATTTTGAATGCTTATCTTATATGTCTTATATGTACACGAGGAAGCACCATAAAGAGGAAATTTCAGGTTGGGAGATCAAACGATTTAGTTAGGAGGAGCAGACCCGAATGGAAAGATACATTTTCCATTGATGACGAAGGGGGAGACATTTATCAGATGCAGAGGATAGAGGCATGGTTCTAGGGGGACCATTGGTCATAGAGATGCAAGAATGGTTCCATGGGAGCATGAGTGATATGATTTCAGTACTGCATCTGAATGTTGCCATCAATGCCAAAGGGGAATATTGTTGATTTATTGTGTTGGTTTTCATTGATGTGAACCCTTGAAGAAAGTCCATTAGCGAATTCTGGTAGAAAAGAGGTTTGGGTAATGGACCCAATTTTATTTGATGTATAATGGTATGCGTTTTGATATATTTTCAGGTAATACTATTCTATATGGATAGTACATTCCGTTCCATTTATGGTGGTATGTGGAACGTCACATAACTCCTCATGGTTTGAGAGTGGTGGCCTTATGAATTTGGAGGACCCTCATATGTTGGCTTGAAGTCCCAAAAGGTCAAAGAAGTCAAAGTGTCTGCAAAGAAGAAATTATTTAAATAATAAAGTGAAGTGAGAAGGTTAAATATGATTATTTAAATAATAAAGTGAAATGACAAAGTCAAAGAGGATTATTTAAATAATAAAGTGAAGTGATGAAGTCAAGGAGGATTATTTAAATAATAAAGTAAATGGAGAACTTTCTAATTATGGAAAGTGGTTATAAGAAAGTTAACCTTAAAATGAGGAAAATGGGTTAAGTAGTCAAGTGGCTATTGGATATATGGATAAGTGGAAAATTGGGCAAAGTTGGACATAGGTGACTATATGGACAAAGTGGTCTAGAAGATGCTAGTAAGGAAGCTACATGAAAGTATAAATAAGAGGCAAGGCTCTCTCATTTTAATCACACTTAAGAATATTGAATATATATAGGTGACTGAGGTAACCAAAGGACATATAAGACGAATTTCAAAGGGAAGGTGAAGTAAAGAAGCCCAAAATCCAAGGGAGGATAAATTCTTTTGATGATGTTTTCTAAGGTATGTTATTTACAGGTCATCTCACCATTTTCGCAATAACTTTTTTTCTAGAATGCTTCAGACCATGAAATTGGGAGGTCATTGAGGAAACATATCCAAGTAGTTGTGGTATGAATTTTGTCTTGTGGGTTGTTGTATTTTTGGAGTTACACTCTGTGGAAAATAGGGTTTGTGGCTAGTCTTGAAACTAGTCTAAAACATGTGTTTCGGGTAAAAACGTCATAACTTTTTCATAATAGATCCAAATTCAATAAGACTAAATGCGTTGGTTAGAGTCTAGTATGTATTATTCTATGTACAATTTTCATATCCATACAACAAATATTCCGTGTGGGGCACGCTCTAGAATTTCTCTCTCTAGAGTAAGCCAAAATTCAACAAGGTATGCCATTTTTTCTATAACTCCTTTTCTGAGAGGTTCCAAGTAGTGAAACCTAGAGGAATTGCGTAAAACACATTGAATAACATTGTGTACTATTTTCATATCTTTATTCATTATAGGTACATAGTTATGTTTATTTAAATTTAGGGTTGTTGACTAATCGAAAACTAGTCACGTGAGACTAAAGTAAAGTTTGATGAAAATACATCTCTTGTTGTTAAAGTTAAGGAAGGTTTTTAGGTATGTGATCATATACACTAGGTCTATTACAAAGTTACAAATCAGATTTGGATGATGAAATTGATGAGGGATTTTGGTTGAGGTTGAGGTACAGGTTGGTGCATGGTTGATGCACTTGTTTATGGTACAGGTTGATTACAGGTTCATGCATGGTTTAGATTATTGGTACAGGTTGTTTGGTGCATGTTGATTGGTACAGGTTTACAACAGTATATCTCATAGTGATAATGTGACAGTGGTTCCATCATTCTACTTATACGTTAGGGTGGTTGGACGGGGCAAGGATAGGTGGTTGTAGCCATCTTCTAGTTGTAGCTGGAGAACATAGGGGATTGTAGCCTCCTTCTAATTGTAGCCATAGTATTGGGGAGTTGGAGCTTCCCTCAGGTTCTAGCCTGATAAACTAGGGGGTTGCAGCCTCCTTCCAGTTGCAGTTGGAAAACAAAGGAAGTTAGTGCTTCCAATGAATGTAATTCTTCAAGACATATAAGAAAAATCATTCTGTGTTTTTCTCCTGCTTTGGGTTTCCACGTAAAAACATTGGTGTACTGTGTATGTGTATGATTGTTCATTTGTTCATTGTTTATTTAATATGAAAATATTGGATGATAATGCTACATTGATATAACACTTGCATTATATGGTTAAAAAGGATTAGATTTCTCTATTACTTATTCACCCCCCCTCTCAGTAATCCAACAGTTGGAAGTTTGGAAATTTTTTCGAGTGGATTCTAAAGGTTTAACGGGTGGGATAATTATAGACTAGAACCATTCAATTTCCCTTACCAAATCTTTCTTTGTTTCACATGGTCTCTGTACAGAATTCTTTATCCAAATTCTGGGGATTTCAGTTACCCTACTTAACATTTATGGTCTGTATGATGAAAGGAATCCTTATTGGGATCGTCTCTTATAGTTTCAAGTCTGTAAGTTGGTAAATTTAGTCTTTTGGGGGTGACTTGAACTTTACAATGCAACATTAAGATATATGGGGTGAGAAATATTGACTAGACAATATAACTAGTTTTTTCCTTAATCGTTTGGAGGAATCTCACCTAATTTATTTCGATCCATTGGAGGCCAAGCTCACCTAGACTAACAAAAACGTAGGTGCAAAGATGATTATGAAAAGACTTGATAGGTTTCATTTACATGAGGAGATACTACATTTTTTCAGATGATTCACTCGTGGGTGTGTAACAATGGGTTTTTGGATCACTTTCCAATCTTTCTTGAACTATATCTCCTCAGAAAAAAACCTGAGACTCCATTTAAGTATAATTTGGGGTATTTCTTGGAGGATGATTTTAAAGACTTGGTAAGAAGAAATTGGGTTTCTTATAATACCTCTCTTGGATTGTCTTCCTAGGATTAGGTAGTAAAGTCCCTAAAGAAGGTAAATGAGTAGGCTATGGAATGGGCTTCCCTTAGATTCATAATAAAGACACTAGGCTAAAGGAAGTAGAGACGTACTTAGCCCATTTGTTCAAGGAATCAGTGGGAAAAATTCTAAGTGAGAAAAATATTTAAAAAATTAAATATATCGAATAAAAAAATTTCAAGCTTCTGTTGGATAGGGAATAATATTGGAGGTTAAAATGTTGAGTGACTTGGTTAGCTCTGGGTCACAACAATATCAAGTTTTTGGAAAAATTTCACTTCCCATCGATAAATTAAGAATACCATCTGGGAAATGCTGGCTCAAGATGCCTCCATTGTAAGGGACTTTCAAGGTCTGTGATCCAAGAGGATCTCAGTGGCCACCCACCTTGTCCAACTAGATAAAAAATTGTTTTTTTACAACTTAGTTGTTTTAGAAATTTTTTGGTTCTTGAACTTCTAGGGCCATTTTGAGGGACTGAATGACACTTTTTCACGATCAGGAACCTCAAAAATAACCAAAATATTTGACTGATCCCCCTAAATGAATATCCTTTTCAATACCTTTCCAACGAGTTATCGTGTGCCCTAAATGGATATCGTATGAAAAAGTTACGACTCTGGGAAGTTGATGTACTAACTTACCCCAACAGGGCCCACATGACTTTTGGCACTTCATCTCCTAGGGTTAGGTTTTTGGATGTATAAGGTTTTTGCATTCATTATTATTGTAAAAATGTCTTCAGAGCCTCATTGTACTCATTGTTTTTCAAATGAGTGTATCTGTCACATCTCTTCTCAGAGATAAGTTGCCACCATTCTAGCAAGCTTGTTTTCAGTCTGTATTTTACAGTTTTCAACATATTTATTATTTAATAGAAACCAATTTTTATTGTATCTTTGTTATTTTTCATTGTGTCTCTATGTTAATATTATAAATCTATGGTTTCATTTCATTCCTCTCATGAATCTAGATCAGTTTTATCAGAGCGGTCTGCTCCTGGTCATTTTTTTAATGCATGTCCCCGACCGATCAGAGTATAGAGAGTTGGGTATTGAGCTTGTTTCTCTTGAGGAAAAATACTCTCTCACACCCAAGAAACCATCCATGGAAGGAGAAAATAAGGATGAAGGGACATGATATCCTTTCAAAATTATGCTCGAGGAAGCCCTTGAGAGATAGAGGAACGAGATGATGGAAAAAAATTCACAAATCTTTCGACGATCGCCAACAAGCGACGCATCCACCTCAGGTGGAAGTGAAACCCCCTTCAAGGTACATATCAAATTTGCTATTCCCATATTTGAAGGTCAAATATATGTCGATGTTGTAGATAAATGGTTAAACCTTCTGCAAGGGTATTTTTCTATCCACAACTTTTCCGGTAGAGAAAATATTACATTTACGCTCCTCAACGTCGTTCCCCATGTCAAAGATTAGTGGGAGACTTTCACTGAGAAAAAGGAAATAGAGGAATCCAAATTATTTGCAGTTTCACCCACTTGGGGTTCCTTCAAGGATGTTTTTAAGGAACAACACTACCTTGTTGGAAGTTTACGACTTGTGTACAAGATGGGGCACACTACGATAGGAAAGAGACTAAATAGTGCCAGAGTTCACTAATGTCTTACATACCTTGTGCACCAAGATGGGTATCAAATATTCTGAGAGAAATCTAGTGCTCAAGTACCGCGACATTCTCCATAGATACATCCAAACATAAATGGAGTTTTTTGACATCTCATCTTGGGGCGTGACCTATCGATATGTCGTCAAAATCGAGTAGAAGTTGAAACAAAAGTCACGACAGTTTTTGTCTGGGAACCACTCACAATAGAAGTAGGGAAATGGAATCCATAAACCACAGAACAAAGAACAGAAAAAATATGGGAAAACTCGGGACAACTAGTCCAAGCCACAAGCAAAGAAGGACAATGGGAAGACAAAGAAAAATACTGGGAAGTGGTGTAGATTCCATAAGAGCCCCTAGCACAACATTGTTGATTGTCGCTCAAAGAATTCACTGTGGCTAAGGTAAAATCTTTTGAATTAGATGTGGGTTCTGAATCTGATTCAGAACTAGAAAAGGTGGAAGGATATAATGGTGGAAGGATACCAAAACCACCTTAACCACCTTAATGGAGAATGGTCTAGGGATAATGGTGGAAGGATATAATATTGACTGGGGGATATAAATTTCCAGGGACATATATGGTTGAGGCATATGACATAGCAGAACTTCATGCCCAGAAACAAGGCTCCAACCCAGATCTGCGAAAGCGATGTCCTGCATGAGGACATGCATGTGACTAAAGTTTGGGGGAGATGTTGGCCCATGAAATTGTTTGTTTTCTAACACCTTTTTCTATCCTTATTTACCTCCATTTCTATATTCCTTGAGCTATTGTGTGTAACCAGAAGGGTAAGAATGCACCTCTATTATGTCATTGTGTGTATTAGTTCAAAAATGTTAGAGATTGGTTGGGGATTTACCAAAGCGAATCACTAATTTCTGAAATCTCCTAGGAATAGAGAAAACACAGTCTGGAAAGATGATGTGGTCAAGGATGTATTGTAGTCCGCAGGTTGAAGGTGAAAAAGAGGACATGTTCCATGGTCCAACATTAGGTTTTGTTAATCGGTTCAGCCTTTGTGTATTTTTAGGAAGGGTTGTTACCTTAATATTGGGATGCTCCGTGCTCCACGAATTGTATAAAAGGTCGAACAGAGATAGAGAAAGAAGGAGTCGATCAGTCAACTAGCTAGGAGTTTCCTTATATCAATACTGTAACCTATGTAATCCCATTTTATTTAATGAAAATCGAGTTTCTTCCGAGTTTCTGAGTTCTCGTGGCAGTTAGTTCATCGTAGCCTTGATCAGGGAGTTGGGCCCACTCTTCTAGTCAAGTGCTGTCGAGTTATGATATATTTTTGTTGTGGTTTTGTGTTTAATCTGTTAGATCTATGTGTTCTTCTTCATTTACAGTTTTCTAAGTTTATTTGAATGATACAATTATTTATGTTTCAACACCAGTAATCTAGTTTATGTTCTTCATTTTACTGCAATGATTGTTTACTTGCACGATCAATATTGAAAGAATCGCAGTATTCACATACAGTGCATGATAGCCTGTAAAACATTTAGGCCCCTGGGTTGACAAATTAAATGTATTAGGTGGTAAATCTAGACAATATACCGGACCCCAACAAAAGGGATCACATACACAATATGGCCCTTCGAATGAGTTGGTAAATAAAATGACAAGATTGTAGTTGTTGATTACTTGTCAAATATATTGACGATTGATTTAAACCATCAATTAATTATGTGTCTATTTGTTTTAATCAGGAAAGAAACACTGGTTCATTTGACAGTGGTGGAAAACAGCCCCATGATACTAGTGGTTCACAAGCCCATCACAGTATGCATGAATTTAAAATTAAATTTATAATACGATGATTATAAATATTTCCTTAGATGGCGTACTTATAAATTTTCTTGTTTCAATGGCAGAGCATGTAGATGAGGGTGCTCAAAGAGGAGAGGAACCGAAGGCAATCCAACCAATGGTGTCCACTAATCCTCTAGGTAAAAAACATAGTAATGATATTAGTACTAATGAAACACTGCTATGAATAATAACTAACCATGTCCTTTTAACACTTTTTGTTATTATAGTGGATTCCTCTGTAGTGCATTAGTATCCACGTCCTACTACTAGAAGTAGTACAATGCTTGAGATGACCCATCTCCTTCCAGTAGTAGAACAAGGCCCAATAGCTAAATTTCGGGATCTAGATGAATGTGATGATGATACACTCATGAATTTTATCAAAAAGAATAAACACAAAAAGAAGTGATTGTACATATTTTCAGGACAAATTTTATTAATATAAATTATTGACTGTACACTTTTTTGTTTTCCTAGTTGTGCGTGAATCTTATATGTTCTGTATGCATGTACCTTCTTTCTTTCATTTACCTTCAATTTATTTTTTTCTACTTGTTATGCATGATTGAGTATGGGGAATTGAGAGTGATGCAAGGGGGGGGGGAAGCCAAATTAGCTTCCACCTTCACATGGTTGTTCATGTTTAGTAGAGACTAAATTATTCTCAAAACCAAGAGGAGCTCATTCATGAGGTATTCCCCTTTAGTATTTCTAGAGCATCGTACATGTTTAATTACTATTCAGTCATATAAATTTTAATTCTCTTTTTCAAATGCAAGCTCATAGATGTTTAGTTATTAATCAATCATTTAACATATTGTTGTATTTGACACATGCAATTTTGAAGGGAAGTTACCTCCAAATCCACAACACATTTCTGACAAGGTACAAATCATTTAATTCTCTTGCATCATTAGTTAGTTACATTGTGTAGTATTTATTTCATGAATTAGTTAGTTACATTTTGTAGTATTTATTCCATGCATTAGTTGGTTACATTAAACTCAATGACGAGGCTTCTTCCAAATCTGTACATAAACAAGTTTTTTTAATTAGTTTTTGTACAAAACACATAGATATCTAATTGCCTTTGTATGAGCTAGGACGAAGATTATATGTGATATGAGTGATAAGCAAGAGATATTTAACTATGTAAAACTTCCATGTTTACAAACAATAGATCCATTAATAAGAACATATCACCCCTTTGATGGTTTTGTCTCACATACAATTATCATGAAGATTATATTTTCTATTTGTACTAGATATTGATATGTCATGTGGGTCATCATCCATGTAGGAGACCCAAGTACCTAATGAAACTGGTTGCATCATGCTTTGAATTATGGCTTATAATGTTTTGATATTTCTCTCTGGTATTCTATATGCTAGGTCCTGGATAGTCTTCAATGTATTGTGTTTAAATTCAATTCAACTATTATTTGGCCTTTAGAATTGTCCCTATCAGTTGGCCTTGGCCCTTCCCCCTTTGGTTCCTAACCTTGTAGGGACATTGAGTGAATTTCATAATATCAAGAAGATCACAGAGGCAACCATTCTAAGTATTTGATCCCAAGGCCTCCTACTTGTAATTTACATCACTCAACTTTTCAAGCTAACCCACTCGGCTGAATAAATTCAAATATTTTCTATCCATAGATCCTGGAAAAACCCCTAGGGACTTTCCTTGTTTTTGAGGATGGTATCCAAGATAAACTCGTTGGTGCAGTTTTGGTGCCTAACCAAAGACTTGATGTGTACCTTCGTTTTCATTTTTAATTTTTTATAGATAAAATCCATTGTAATATTTAGGACATGTGCTCTTGTTAATATTACAAGCCTTGTTTATATCATGGAAGGTAGAATAAAGTAAAAGTAATTTCTATGTACTTTTGTTATTTATTTTTTAAGATAAATCCAATGACTCCCCGTGTACCTTTGTTTTTATTTTTTTTAATCAATAAATCCAATCATTGGTCAATCCTTAGTGCCCATGCCCTTGTTAATAAAAACCCCACGGACCATATGTTTGATACCTCAAATATCCACCATTCTTATGAGATCATAATTTTGGTATCTCTAAACTCCTCTATCCTCCCCATCTCCATGGAAATCCCTCATTATATAGGATTTGGAGGCTTAACCACCATGGAGAGGATCACTCATCAGATCCACTAAAAAGGGATATGAAAGATATTTAGGAAAATATTTCTTAAGGATTTTAGGGAGGAAATATTTCAACCATCCATTAGATCATCCACATTCCCTAAAAAATAGGAAACCAAATGTGAGGTGGATTCTAACACTTAATCAATTTATTTTTCATGAATATTAATAATAATTCATGTGCACTTGGTATTTTGGCCTTTGTGTAATATATCCCTCCTCCACATTGACTAGGGATTATGACATAGTTTATTCCATGGTGTCAAGGTGTATGAGACACTTGTATGACACTTACGACACTTAGGGCGAGGTACCTAGGTGTGAAAATTTCATGTGTAACAGAATGCACCCTAAAGTGTGAGGTCAAAAGAGAGAATGATGGCCAAAACACTTTACAAATCTTTAATGAAAGGGTGTGGAGTTGGAGAACCTGGAAGAATCTGAAAAAAACCATCAAACAATATTAATATATGTTCCATTTCCGAGGCAAGCATACCTATGCTCGGAATATGATATGACTCAAAGCATGACCACCGACCAATACACTGCGGATCCATGAAAATTATTGATTAAGGATATGGCCCCAAAAGATACAATGTGGATCCATACCCCCATGACATGAACTGATCGTAGCCACGAGAAATACACAGTGGATCTACGAAATGATAAAACATAGCCACTGACAAATACAATGTGGATATATGTGACAGTATGTATATCAATATGCTCAAATGATCTCCTTCGCAGTTTGGGAAAAGAAGATAACAAAATGAATTCTCCACCCAGGGTATTTGTCCCAATACCGATGTTGTATGAATCTAACCATGTGAATAGATGTTTTGATTTCGAACATGGTAGAAACCACTTGATTACTGATCATTGAGGTAAACCATTAACAAGTGCGAGGGAAATCACCAGTGATGTCAATGACTCCCAAGGTAACCTAGTACATTCCAATGAATGTGAATAAATGAGTTGAGGTCGAACATTCATGGAATCAACTGATCAAAGTTCAATGATGTAAACCTACTATCGGAGGCAAGGAGGTCTGCCATTGAGGCATGCAGGTCCCAAGGTAATAATTGGTTTCTAAGTCTAATTCCTGGATGATGTGTTGAAGTCGACAGGAAAAGACTCGTCGAAGGAGGGCCTTGATGTATCCCCCATCAACGACATGAAACTGACATAGGAAAGTAATATAATATGGTGAATCAAATGAGTATGGACTAACAAAGGAAATGGAAACTGACAATACTACAGATGGATGGTTTGAAGTGAAACTTCCCTTGAGCATGATGAGGCATGATGACTGACTTTGCAGCACTAACTCGACGAGTACCAAAAATGTAACGTGACAACAATAAGATCACTCTTTGACTAGATGAAAACGTATGGTGACACATGGAATTGGTATGACTCGGAGACAAGAAGATTACCTAACTATAAGATGAGACACAAGCATGTTCCATGTTTAAGGGTGACAAAAGATGCCATAAAAGATTTTCAAAAAATTGACCCACTTCCTTCAATTTTTCCCCCACCCAGATATGTGAGTACCTCTTTTTAATTTAATGAGTTCGAGGAGGGTAACACATGCTTGATATAACTCACCTTCAGTAAATTCCTCTTCCTTTGTTTAACAAACTGGAATAAGTAAGGGTTTGTTCCCATATGGTCCCTTCAATGTGTAGTTTAGCGAATCCAAAGGGGTTTTCATGTTTAGAGAGTCTGAAAAGAACTTAAAGGCAACTCCAGGGTTGTCCTTTTTCATAATGTTAGTCTTGCGAGGCCGAAAAGAGATAAACTACCACTCGAAAGATGCCCTTTCAAAACTTTTAACAAGTGTGAAAGGAAGCAAGATCACTCAGCAATGTTTCATGTTTAGAGAGTCTAAAAAGAGCTTAAAGGAGACTCTAGGGGGTTCCTTTTTCATATAACCTTTATGATTCCGAAAAAGTGATAAAATTATACTCGATTACATTTTCATGTATTTACAAGCACGGGAAAGAAAAAACACTAAGCTTGGTAACTTATTCTCATGTATTTATGAGCACGAGAAAGAACAAAGACTAAGCTCATTCCAGAAAAAGACTACTATGTTACGATGGGGATGACCTTCGAACGAAGATCACTCCTAGAATTGTGTCTCTCTAGAGGTAGTTTTCCCTCAACTTCTTTGGAAAAAGTGGGCATTTTTGCTTCAACACAATGTCCAGAGGTTGGAGATATTCCCCCCAAGTGTCATTTCCTCCGACAACTCTTCTTATTTCCTCGTTTAGGTTTCTGGTTACTAAGGGAGACATTTTCACTAGGCGGAGGAAAAGAAGGTTCAATTAATTTATCCAGAGTGAGAATCAATTGTAATGGAGGGGGGTTTGTTTCATTTTTTAACGATCTTGACAGAGAAAATGAACTATGCTTGTTAAGACTAGGTACTACGAATGGAAGGGAGGGATCGAAGGATTGTCGTGCTTGAGTCGAAATCATGTTTAAGGTGGAAAACTGCGTGGTGGGAGGAGAAGGAAAAGGAAAAACCCCCATGAGTGAGGAATCATTGAGAAGACCTACACCTACACTCTCAAAATTATTCTGCCCTAGAAAAGGGACATTATTTTTTGCGACATTGTTGAGATCTGGAGTTTTATACTCAAGTTGGTCAACAATTATAATATTTCCTTGATGGGGAAATTATAAGATATGAAACATCGAATATGTGACGAAAATCATTGCATAGAACCAACTATGACCAAGTAACAAACTATAATCCAGGGGTGCATCGACTACTTCGTTATCAACCAGAATAGTCTTACCCTTCAAAGTCAGAGTGAAATATTTCAAGAGTCTATGAGGTTGGAAGCCATGTCCATCAAATGATTTCAGGGTGGTTGGGGATGGAATAAGGGAAGGAGAACCAAGGGATCTCCAACAAGGAAAATACATGAAACAAGTGGATTCTCCCTCATCCAAAATAGTACGATGGATGGTGTGTTCACTAATAAAAAATTGAATTTGGAATGCTAAGTGATGAGAGACTCTCCCCTTAAACAATCTAGATTAAACGTAATTAGGTTCGACTCCTCAGGATCCATTTCTCCAATGGCTAACAATAGGGTTCTACATTTATTTGGACAGTGTTGTATAAATTCGAGGGTTAACATAGCACAAGGTGCTTGTGCCATATCTTCAACGATGTTGTAGTTTTTGGAAGAGTGGGAATTTGGATTAAATACCACATTTCGAATTACGCTCTTGGGTGGGCGCAACACTGCATCATAAATTGGCTTCTCAATATGAAGAGGATTGGAAGATGGAGGAGGATTAGAGTTATAAGGTTGGTTGGGAGCATTCCCATTAGGCTTATCACCCAGAGGAGTATCATAGGTATTTTCACGAGTTGTGACATTAACTGTCTTAAACATGTAAACCTCAGAGGTTCTTGTGGAAGCATCCACGTGGTGGTAATGACCTGGATTGCCTCCTTGTAGAGGGACAGGGTTTTGTGCAACCGACTGTTATTGTTGAACTGGTTGGGAGGTACCCTTCAGATATTTAGTGATGGCCTCACGATGAGGATAGTCTTTTGTGTAGTGGTCTTCCTCACAAATCATACAAGGAAATTTAGGTTTCCTTTTCAATCGAGTATCAACAGACTTAGGATGATCCTGCTCGTTAGAAGATTTCTTGGATTTTCCTTTTTTCTTCTTACCTCCTGGTTGCTGATATGAAGAGGATTGGACCGCATTCACCTCGGAGGTTTGAGCATGAGTGGAAGTAGTTGTGGTGTTTGGAACATAATTAGATTCTGGAGCAGGTCTTGGAAGATCGTTTGATGGACGAGGAGCATTAAGGATCATATCGTAAAGTGTGTCGGACTGGGAGTAAACCAAATCCAAATATTGTGCACAGTTGATAGCCTGCTCCTCGATAACTACATTTCCCATAGAAACATCATGAGCGATGGGAGGTAAGAGCAACTTTGTAAAACAATCCACGAGGATTTGGTCTAGAATTGGAGCTTTAATCAACCATCTTCATCATCTCCACTCATTAATATGATTAGAGATGTGGGTGGAAGAGGATTGACAGAGAAAGGTTAAAAGTTCTGTACCAGTTTTGTACCATATAGGAAACTGAAAATGCGTCAGGAAATCCATGGCAAGAGAGTTAAAGTCGACAAAAGAGTTACATGACATTTAAATGTACCATTTTGTTGCCACCCTGGTAAGTGTTCTCTGAAAAATTCTAAGATGAATGGAATCGTCCATAAAATACTTGGAAGAACACCATAAATGGAAATTCATAACATGATTGTTAGGGTCTTCCCCAGGTTTTCCATAAAATTTCGGAATGTCAGATGGTAATTTGGTAGGGATGGTGGGCCAAAATGGGGCATCAAGGATGGGATCGTTTGTTAAACGTGACAGATATTGTGGATCTAACGCAATCAAGAACGGTATTTTTTGATTAGGTTGTTGATACTGGTGATAACTATATTGCATAGGAACACTAGTAGGACCATATCCAGGTTGTAGTGAGGTAATAAAACTAGATGTTCCTCCCATATAAGGTGGTTGTTCGAGTTGTCCACCTATGTAAGGTGGTTTTCCTATTTGTCCACCCATGTACTGTGATTGAACAAGTGTACCTCCTATGTAC
>ML791143.1:357779-371049 GCA_009831015.1 Picea engelmannii
TTATCCTGGTCGATATGAACTACGTGCACTTCTTTCGGAAGGTACACAGTGATCAAAGCATACTCAAATTTGTGAGGTACAATGTCACGATTGATGGTGCCGCTCAGAGGTGGTAGATAAGCACGTAGAATGCTCAGAATTAGATTAGCATTCACGATATCTTCTCTATGCTTCGTTCATTTCTTATCAGCTAGATGGGATGGACCATCTTGATAAGTGGGAGGAGAGGCCTTCAGTCCTCTCATCGACGATGCTTCTACACATGTAGACAACCCTCTCTCCGACATGACTCTCTATGTCGTCAAGTTGATTAGGACCCCTTCAACAACTCTCTCTACAACGCTCAATGATTCCGGCATACTCACTTGGGATAAAAAATTCACAGGATTGGGGAACAACTCAGACATGGTAATGAGATAGAGAATGCGATCACAATGATCACTATATAGACTTGGCTTAGCCTGTGGGCTTGAATTATCAGTTGGAAAAATTGTTCTCGGTGCATGGCGCAATGAGATAAATAAGTAAATTGACAATGGTTGGCTTGCTATGGGTATGAGCCTCCATTAACTCCTATTTGATTCATTATGGCACGGTACAATGGTTGGATGATGAACATTTATTTATTTTCTGTCCGTTCGGAGCAGAAGTCAAATGGATATATCGGCCCCAATGACTATATTGCTTCATCATGGAAAAGTGCCATGTGTCACTGTTCTGATATCTCGGAAAAGCTCCAATTCTACAATTTTTCTCTCTATGAGGTCTCCTCTAGAACCTCCTGTAACCTTTCAGTATTAGCCCTTTTCTTTTTTAACTTTCTAGCCTTCTTTCCAGTGAGCTTCGTCTCGATAATTATTTTCTCATTCTAATTCTTTTCTTCTTTGGTCTTAGTTACTTCGCACTGTTGAATTCTTTCCTAGGGTTCCTAGATAATACTGCTTCTGTGTCTGGGATAGGTAATTCAATCTTCTGAGGATACTCTAATGTTCTCTTAGCTTTGAGATCCAGGATTCTAGTATTAAATATCTGCGATCTGCTCTCTTGTTCCTCAATCAAGTGCGTGATTCTTCTAGTCATAAAGTCTTTTAACTCTTGCTCCTTCTGTTCCAAAACTTCTTCTTCTTCCTTTTGTCTAGATTGATCTCTATCAATCCAAGGTTTTCCTATTAGCATGGTAAATGGGGCTCTATCTTCAACAAATTTAATAATCTCAAAGTGTTCTTCTGTCGAAGTTCAATTGACAGTCATAGGTATCCGAGTGAGCCTTCCACATAGGTTTACTATCTTTCCTTTGAATAAACCTATTCCTTCTAGTGAAGGGATCATAACAAGCCTTCCTATAGCTTCCCAGGTGTTATCAGACTAATTGGTAGGTGTGGACACTAAATGATCTCCCTAGATCCACCTAGATCTAGAACAAAACACACCAGAACATGACGCTTTCCTTAAGTTTTAAATATTGAATTTGCTAACTAAAGAAGGATGGGTGACATACCATTTAAATGTCACTTCCTCTCTCCATCTCCATCCTAGCTCCATTCCAATGCTCATGCAATGATGAACCTGCAAAAGAACGCAACCAACCAAAGTGATAGCAATAGCATAAACTCAATATAAACCTATGTATGTGATCAAGGAATCATACAATAAAACACAACAAGCTTTATAGGAAGGAATCATATTACTGTATCATATTAAATGTGAAAGAGAGATTACAACCATGGCCTTGATGTCGTAAGTTCCCTTCCAACTGTCCTTCGTTCCCCACACACTTCTTGCTCTAAGGATTATGAAACCATGGATCTGATAGCTACTCATGATCTATCTTGACAAAGAAAATCTCAAATCCACTCTAACCAAGCTAACAATCCCAAGCCAAAAACAACTTAGCCCAAGCCAAGCTCCAAGCTAACTTTCTCCATGAGATCTCCTCTCCTTTTATAAGTTTAAGAGGATAAGGTGAGGAGGTTAGGATTATCCCACTAAATCATGAAAGTGTGTAAGATCCAAACCATTCAGATGCCACCTCACCATGGAAGTTTCTCCTTCTAGAAGATTCGAGAAAATGCTCATTTTTCCCACGTGTAAGCATTCTCGCACCCTGCATATAGAGAAACCTGTGAACCTCTCGCAACCCAACTATAGTGCAACCTGTGAGAATCAGGCATTCTCGCACCTTGACTATATAGAAACCTACGAACTTCCTTTTTTATAGGGTTTTTACAAAGGAAAATGCAACTTCTTTTCTCAGGAAAAGTTCTTCTCCCTTCTCTCTTCAGGAACTCAGGCCACTGACCCCTCTGAAGGAAACAAATAGTTTTACATCATTAAAGGTCATAGGGATGATTAAAATAATGTGTAATAGAGAGCCCCCAAAGTATGAAGTTAGAATAGAGTGATAGCTAAAATACTTTGTCGAGTGTGTGTAAGGAACAAGGAACAGTCGGTCGAAAACCTTCCAACAAACAAGAAAATACAGTACAATATTATATCATCACTGAGGTAGGTATTCCCATACTCAGAATACAAATGAATCAGAGCATAAATGTCGACATGCAAAGATCCATGTCAAGTAAGACAAGTCATGGCCACCAAACATACACTGTGGATCCATGCCAATATGACTCAAATCTGAACATAGCCACCAAAACTACACTGTGGATCTATGTGTTAAAGACTCAAATTTGAACATATCCACCCGACATACAATGTGGATCTATGTAATCGTACACTGAATATACTCCAACGCAACCTGAATTTGTCAGAAAACATCCAGGGTCTTCATCTCCACCACTCTATAGTATGAATCTAACCATGTGAATACATGTGTTGAAGTCGAACATGGTAGAAACCACTTGATTACTAGTCATTAGTATATACCGTTAACAAGCGCGAGGGAAATCACCATTAATGTCAATGACTCACAAGGTACACTAGTACAATCCAACGAATGTGAATCAATGAGTTGAGGTCGAACACTCGGCTAAAACTTCCGATAAGAGGTCAATAATGAAAACCCACTATCGAAAGCGAGGAAACTTGCCATTGAGGCATGCAAGTTCCAAGGTACCAATTAGTTTCTAAGTCTAATTCTTGGATAATGAGTTGAAGTCGACAGGAAAAGACTCTTCACAGGAGGGCCTTAATGTATCCCACATCAATGACACGAAACAAGTAACAAGATTTGATGTAGATTAGAGTAACAAGTGATTTAGGACTGACTCAAGGATGGCCGACACAATAGAAGGCTTAACGACTGCAGAAATGGCTGACACAATAGAAGGCTTTTCAAGTTGGACATCTTTTTGAACGGATTGATGACACGACAACTATCTTAGAAAATACTGACTCAACAACAGGGATCACAGACCAATTTGTAATCTTATAAAGGAGTATGATCAGGAGACAAGTGGATTTTCCAACCTAGACACAAGGCGAGTGAAAGGGTGTCATGTTCAAAAGTGACTATTCCACAGAATATAGGTTTAGATACATTTCTTTCCCAATTTTTCCCCCACCATTTCTGGCGAGTACCTCTTTATTTTTACGCAAGCTTGAGGAGGATAACATATATTTGTAAATTTAAGCTTATCCTTTGGATGAGTCCCTCAGAGTATGTTTAATGAACCCTAGGAAGGAGTGGTTCAGTCCCATATGGGCCTTTCAATGTTTGTTTTATGAGTCCAAAGAAAGAAAACGTGGGGGTTTTTCATGTTTTGAGAGTTTGAAAAACACTTAAAGAGAACTCTCCCAGTTCCTTTTTCATAAATTAGTTCAACGAGACCGAAAAAAGTGATAAACTATCTCCCATCGAACGTTTTCTTCAAATACTTTTACGATCGTGAAAAGAACAAGATCGCTCGACAATCTTTTCATGTTTAGAGAGTCTGAAAATAGCTTAAAGGTGACTCCAAGTGGTTCCTTTTTCGTATAACCTTTTCGAGTTTGAAAAAGTGATAAACGTATACTCGGTTACATTCTCATTGATTTACGAGCACGAGAAAGAACAAAGACTAAGCTCGATAACTTATTCTCATGTATTTACAAGCATGAGAAAGAACAAAGACTAAGCTCGGGATTGTTTTCAATTTTACGCAAGCTTTAAAACAAAACCAAACTATGTTTGGGATAGATTTTAATTTTTACACAAGATTAAAAACTAAACAAAATTATGCTTGGGCCTGGTTTCATCTTTACACAAGCTTGAACCAGTAGAAAACTATGCTTGAGGTAGATGGTTTCATTTTTACACAAGCTTGAACCATAGAAAACTATGCTTGCGACTTCCCAACGCATGGTTGGTACTTAGCCCCCAGCTTAAGAAGCTAGTGGCTCTAACTTCAACATGAAGTCCAGAGGCTGTAAGAAATGTCCCCCAAGCTTTGTTTCATCCAACTGCAAAGATGAATGAAAGGAATCTTCAAATACTAGACGTAGGACTTGACTCAAATAGAGAGGGGGAAAACTATTTCATTTTTTAACGAGCTTGACACAGAAACAAGAACTATGCTCTTAACTGCTTGTTCATTTTTTAACGAGGTTTCCACAGAGATGCAAAAACTATCCTCGTAAGTGGTTTCATTTTTTAACGAGCTTGAAATTAGAAAACTATGCTCAAAGACCTATATTACATTTTTTAACGAGGTTGCCTCAGAGATGAAAAAACTATCCTCAGAGTCTCTCTTCTTGATCATGGATTCCAAGAGGACAATTCTCTAGAATGACACCATGTCAAGGGAAAAAACTTGGTCATGGCTTCCAAGAGGTCTTCATTGGAAGAAAGAAACACACTTTGGAAGGACACCATGTCGAGGGTTGCGACAGGAGTAAAGAGATCAGACTCTAACAACCCTATCGAAGAGGTCACCATGTCAACTACGGGATATAAGTCATCAGAAGTATAAGTCATGGGAGACAACGCCACATAATTGACATGTGGTGGGGGCGATACTGTCTGCATATAAGAACCATTCAGGGAGGCAATCCAGGCGGGGTCAATGAATGAAAGTTGATCAACAGTAACAACCCGTCCCTCGTGAGGGAAAGATATCACACGAAAAAGAGTAGACACAATAGATTTCATGGCATAGACATAATCTCTCCCAAGGGGTAAAGAAAAATCCAAGGGGTCTTGGACTACCATGACATCAATAAAGACAGTCTTCCCCCCCAAAGTTATAGGAAACTGAGGAAGGGTCCCTAAAGGTTGACTAGTTCTTCTGTTAAAAGCTAATAGATTCTGCGTAACCGACGCAAGCGAAGGACAACCCAAAGATTGCCAAGCAATAGAGGACAAAATACTAACAGACGAACCTTCATCTATCAATGTTTGAGGAACGTCCCGACCAAAAACCTGTACTATAATATGGAAGGGAATGTAAGAGGGAAGACGAGGTCTAGTTAGCACACTCCAATCAAAATGGATGGCCTGATTACTTGGAGGGGGTCCTACGGGAGAAGGAGGAATACCCACCGGCATGGTAGAGTCCGTATCAACAAGAAAAACATGGGCAGTATCGGGTTTACTCTCTAGCGAGAGAGTAGGATTGACCGATGGAGAGATTAGATCGACCACTTGAGTTTCATTCTCTAGGCGGAGAATGGGGTCGACAGGTGGAAACGGATCAACTGCTTGGGTTTCACTCTCTAAGGGGAGAGTGGGATTGACCAAGGATGGTATTGGATCAACCACTTTGTCAATTGGTTCAATTAAGGATGTGACCAGATTGACCACTTGATCAACTGTACTGACCGACAGGGGAACCAGATTGATCATTCCATCAACTACAGGTGGGTTGAGAGAAATCTTGCAACAAGTAGCTGGAAGTTGAGGCTGTGAAACAGTCATGTATTCAAGTAATTTTGAGGCTTCTTCCATGTGAGGGAAAAGGTGAGTTAGATGACTCCCTTTGCATAACATACATGAGAACTTGGATCGACTTTTCTTCTTCCCAACTATATCTTGACTAGTCGATGGTAAGTCATTAGCATGTTGTTCAGAGGATAACGACATGGGTTGGCAAGGAGATGTAGACCATGCTTCTATAACCTTGGATAGACCAGGGAAATCCTTAAGAAGATGGTTATCCTTACAAACCCTGCAAGGGTACTTGGGCTTACGAGTTGTTTGGGCGATCTTGACATCATCAACACTCCCAACACGATTAATAGTAACTAGTTTTTTTCCAACATGTTTGATAGTGGTTGGAGGTTTTGACCCTTTCTTATCTTTCTTCTTCTTAATCTTCCTTTTCTTCTTCTTCTTATTCATCGGGTTACTAGCTTCAGAACTTTCACTTGATGAAGAAGATGAAATGAAAGGTGACCTTGCAAGCAAAGAAGGTGAAGAAGATATTACTGGTGAAGATGGTGAAGGATCAACATGAGGTTGATGTTCCTATGGGGAAGTGCTTACGATTGAAGCACTTACTTCATTCGGGATTACCTGAGCGAAAAACAACCACATTGACAATCCAATCGTGAGACTTGGAAGGCTCAAAGTAGCAATATGAGGAGGACCAATGTTTCCATAAGAAGGAGAAATAAAAGGTTCCCATGGAGCAGGGGTTCCTTCATTGGTCATTCCAGGAACTGACGCCATTAAATAAATCCAACCTAGAGTCTGCTAGGGAAAACAAATAGCACACGCTAAAAATCTAGGAAGCAAGCAAACAAACAAAACCTTCTTACAATGAGCACACTAGTTGGTGATGAAATCCAATGTCGCAGGAACAATGTAAGAAGGGGCTTAGATAGAGCGGGTGGAAAAGTTACATTGATGACCTTCTTAACGGACTTACACCTTGGTGCAAGCTCCCACACATAATCATGGGTATACCCTCCAAGGAGCCCGAGTGAGTTTGGCCAACGTCGATTCCAGGTACCGTGAAGACTTTCCCCTCCACAGTCACTTTGTGTAAAGACCCTAAAGAGATAGGCCACTAAGGTTACCACAAACAACAATGATGCCTGGGGAAACAGTCGACAGTCTGATCCACACGCAAGGGCAGGGTATCTAGCCCGAAATCAACTTGAGAGGCTTCCACTCATCATTGTGGGTATACCTTCAAGTGACCCCTGTAATACGTGCAATCTCTACACCAACACCAACAAAGTAGGGTGAGTAACTCTGCCAGTCTCAATGCGACCTCATGATTGACCCTTGTGTTAGAAGGGATTCCCAGGATAGAATGAAGTAAGTGGATTTAACTGTTCCCTAACTCAAGATTCTATGTTTGTTTTCAACTTTGGAAAGTTATCTTTCACACCTATTCCAAAGCCCTAACGTTAATCTAATGTAGGTTTGCTACCAGAAAGTATAAAAAATGTCTAATCAGTTTTTTATAAGCACTTTATTTTATGGTTGTTGTTACTCAAAAGGAAGATGTCGTGGATAATATCGTGTTTTGACCGACTCGAAAATTATGCAAAGATATGAAGATGCAATCTTTTCATTTCGATGAAAGTTATCCTATGAGAAGGAGAAAACATTTATCATTCCCATATGCACAATGTCCCAAAATATATTAAACTCATCAATATCAAGATTCTCAAGAAATGAGAAAAGGGTATTAAACACCAATGCAATTTTGCTACTTCAAATGCAAGGATGCCCCCAATCTAATATAAAGCAAGAAATTAAATCTTTTTGTTTCAAAAATTTCACTAAAAGAAATAATGAACTTTCTTAAAACAAAGAAACCCAAATAAAAAGTTATCTTTTAAAGCGAACTATTCAGAAGAAATCTGATCTTTCCCTAAACAATCCTAAAGAAAACACATGCTCTGTAATTGAAAGACACTCAGAGCAAGAGACTAATCCTTTAAAACCAAACAAAGAAAAGATGGATAAAAGCGACTCAAAGAATGTCAAGAAGACTGTAAACAGATCAATATAGGCTCCAAAAGTTCAATCCAGTTGTTCAAATCAAAACTGGGCATCAAAAAATGACAAGACCCAATCCAAAAAAAATTATAAACAAGTTCACAGGCTGACAGTGTATTACAGTGCGAGAATCAAAGATTATCGCAAGATGAAAAAAGGTTGACTGCGAGGGGTTTGCACTGGACTTAACAATAGGGTGTGAACTCAGGTGTTTCTCATAGGCCACTAAAGGGTACAGTGTGAGCATGCCTATAAACAAGCAAAAATTTGAAAAAGGACTAAAATTGAGTGAACTTTCAGATCCAGAGAGTCTGGATGGATCTCCCACAGACTTAGAGACTAGAAAACAAGCAATCAAAGCAAGGGAAACCAGACTAACTAGGAAACAATCCGTCTCCCCAGTGGAGTCGCCAATTTTGTTATCGGACTAATCGGTAGGTGTGGACACTAACTGATCTCCCTAGATCCACCTAGATCTAGAACAAAACACACCAGAACATGACGCTTTCCTTAATTTTTAAATATTGAATTTACTAACTAAAGAAGGATGGGTGACATACCATTTAAATGTCGCTTCCTCTCTCCATCGCCATCCTAGCTCTGTTCCAACACTCATGCAATGATGAACCTACAAAAGAACGCAACCAACCAAAGTGATAGAAATATCATAAACTCAATATAAACCTATGTATGTGATCAAGGAATCATACAATAAAACACAACAAGATTTATAGGAAAGAATCATATTACTGTATCATATTAAATGTGAAAGAGAGATTACAACCATGGCCTTGATGGCGTAAGGTCCCTTCCAACTGTCCTTCATTCCCCACACACTTCTTTCTCCAAGGATTCTGAAACCATGGATCTGATAGATACTCCCAATCTATCTTGACAAAGAAAATCTCAAAGCCACTCTAACCAAGCCAATCCCAAGCCAAAAACAACTTATCCCAATCCAAGCTCCAAGCTAACTTTCTCCATGAGAGATCCTCTCCTTTTATAAGTTGAAGAGGATAAGGTGAGGAGGTTAGGATGATCCCACTAAATCATGAAAGTGAGTAAGATCCAAACCATTTGGATGCCACCTCACCATGGAAGTTTCTCCTTCTAGAAAATTTGAGAAAACGCTTGTTTTTCCCACGTGTAAGCATTCTCGCACCTTGCCTATAGAGAAACCTGCAAACCTCTCGCAACCCAGCTATGGTGCAACCTACGAGAATTAGGCATTCTCACATCCTACCTATATAGCAACCTGCGAACTTCCTTTTTTATAGGGTTTTTACAAAGGAAAATGCAACTTCTTTTCTCAGGAAAAGTTCTTCTCCCTTCTCTCTTCAGGAACTCGGGCCACTGACCCCTCTGAAGGCAACAAATAGGTTTACATCATTAACGATCATAGGGATGATGAAAATAATGTGTAACACCAGGTTCTCTCTGACATAATATTCATCTGTGTTTCCTCATCTAGGACACAGTCAATGTCAAAGTCTCCTATTCTTGCTTCGATGCATTCCTTCTCTTTGAAGATCTCTGATAAGATGACATGTCGGTGGTCATTCAAGGTTTATTTCATCTGTATCAATACTTTCTCTAATCCTTTCTAGGGTTCTACCTTTTCTGGATCTGCCTTAGGGTTCTCTTGATTCATTTCATTCCTTCAATCTTAGCGATCATTCTAGGGAAATCCAATATTTCATGGTCTAGATATTTACAACAAACACAACTAGGTCTTCCATCAAGGAATTCCTTAGAAAGATGTCCCATCCTGTTGCAACTATAACAGAGGGTTAATCCTCTCTTCCTTTTAAATGATCCCCAACTTATTCTATATTGCGCACTAGGATCGTATGAGCTAACCTGAAACAAATTATTTCTAGGATCCTGCATCCATTTGTTATTCCAAACATCTTTTCTATGCATAGGTATAACATATCTTTCATGATTCTTATAAGATCTATTCATAACAAATCTTCTTTCATCCATTAGTGCCCTAGTTTTTAAGCTAGGACAAAATCTATCAAACATACCTAGATTCATACTCTAGAAACAAAAATTTCCACTTATCTTACTTTTACAGAGCACAAAGCTTTCAGATCTAAGACTTTTTAACTATTCTTACCTTTATCAGAGCATAGAGCTTACAGATATTACCTCTATTCTTCATATCAGACTTCCTCTCTTGATATCTGACCTTCCTTTCTGCATATTGTACTTCTTTTCTTTAGATATGACCTTCCTCTTGGCACAAAGCTTCATAAGTCAAGTAAAATGTTTCACACTAGGGAAACAGATCTACGCATAGAGATTTAACACTTTTAGATCGAATCTTTGCACAAAGTTTCTTCTTCCTTAGTTCCCAGCAATCACAGTTTTAGTCCTGGCAATGGAACCATTTGTTGTCCTATGGGAAGACCCAGGGTTCAATGCTACAACAACGCACCAACAAAACCCTAACTACCGGCCCTTTTGACAACACCTGTGAAGCAGATGAAGTCTCACCCGAGGTAGAGGCAGGGGTGGTTACAGGACTCAAGTGTCTGCAACCTTAGCTGGGACATAGATTTGTGATTGTACTACTTAATAAAACATTTAGCACCTTTAGTTCTTTAACATGCAATCATTATCTACTTCACTGATAATATAGAGCCTCACAGTATTCACACTAATCTACCATATACAAGAACTTAGCATAAGTAAATACTTTATATCTAACTGATCAAGCACTAAGCATATCCATGTACATTAGATCTAACATTCTACACATTATTAGAACTGAGCATAAGCAAATCTATCTAAGCATATCAAAGCACTAAGAAAAATAAGACATAAACACATTCAGACAAGCACAATTCAAGATAACACAGGTTTTACGTGGTTCACCCCTCTCCTGGGGATAATTCCACCAACTCTTCTTCTTTATTGCCTTCAGTCAATCTGTTACAGCACAGAGCCTCAAACCCTTACTCCACATGGGACAAAAGATATGTGCATCTCGCTAGATCCTTCTTCCTTGCGTTACAACACTAATCCTTTCACAATCTGTCACAACTACTTGCATTCAGCTCTACAAGTCTCTTACAATCATGAACAAAGCATCAAAAACCCTAATTTCACTTAGCATACATTCACATCACTTAGGTCTAGGACTTAGCCTTTCATTCATCTCACCTTTCTTCCTAGCCTAGGCATCTATTTATATACAAAATAGGCCTAAACATGGGTAAACCCATGGGTCGACATCCCTTTCCCGTTACATATTCCCAAAAATCCAAAAATAGGCCCATAAGGGGGCCAAGATCCCGTGATCTCCGTTTCGAATTGTGCTCTTCCTTCGATAGGGTGTCAAAGTCCCAAAATAGGTGAACATGACCAAGAAACTCCCAAAACTTGGTCAAGGGCCAACAATCCTACATTTTCTTGCAAGGATTATAACCCATATTTGGCTGGCATAGAATTCCTCTCTCTATTATTCAAGTTATTTTACTCAATCATACCCTACTTGGGTATGAATTGGCATACAACAACCACTTCCAAATTATGTTCATATCATTAAGATAATTAAACCTTTTCAGAAAGGATTCTTACCAAATCCCTTCATACCTCATGCCACATAGGTATGAACATTCTTATACCTGATCTAGATGCTAGCACCCTCTCTGATATTACCTCATCAATGGTGCTTTGTGGGGAATTTTAAAGTCCCTTCAAAAATCTTTTAACAACAACCTTCTCATAGTTACCCTTTTCTTGAGGTTGTTCACCATTGGCAATTGTCTTTCTCAACAACTCCAATTTCATTCTACACACGATACATGTCATAAATATGTTAGTCGTTATGTAAAATAAAAACGCAAGTATCATAGCTTTCTAGTCAATAAAATATTTTCACATATCATCTTTCCAATTTTCTCTTATCCCAAAGAACACATTAGACAACAAGAAAGGAGTTAAGGGATTCTTCCGTTTTTCCAATTTCTTCTACACCATTTGGGATTTTCATCCCAGATGAGTTATTTCTAAGACCTCACCACCCTTTCTTAACATGGATTTAACCAGGACTATTCATTTAAACATACTCATTTATTCATTCTCCCTTTTCTAGTTGTACTTGTTCTCACAATTGCTCATCTAAGACCTACAACTCTGTAAGCAATTCATAGTTTTTAGGGTGGGAAAAGTGTTCCTCCTTTTTCCTTTTATTTTGCTTTTGCAATTACTCCCTATTGGGATCTTCCTGCTCTTTTCCTTGAGCATCGTTGGTTAGGCCTCACCATAAACTTTTTAGATAGATCAACATGCTTTACTAGAAACTTTTTCTCACAATGAAATATGAACCTGTGCATTCTGCACATTAACATTCAATTATCAAAATAGTCAACATTCATTGTTAGTATTCCACTCATACATTTTGTTGAAAAATGAAATACATAATTCTTACGTATATATATGTGTGTGTGTGTGTGTGTGTGTGTGTGTGTGTAGTCTTGCATCCCACTTCTTAATTTCCATCAGTCATTAAGGTTGTGACTATTTTCTCCTGATAGAGTCCTTTCACCATTCCTTCACAGGGAACTCCTTCAACATCCAAGTTCCTTATTACATATCCTTCACTATATGTGATTGCCTCAACCTTGAGTTAGTTTAGTTGTTTATCAAATATTCCATAAGGAATATAAACATGCATCTTTGTTATGTGTTATAACCCTATAATTTATAGGATCAACTGGTGACTGAAAGGTGATGATTTTAAGTGTTTTTGTTTGTCAAATGATTTTCCATTCTGCAAATAATTTGAGAAAAAGAAAAAGAAAAGAAAGAAAAAGAAAAAGAAAATAAATAAAAAGAATAAAAGAGGGCATAAAATAAATTCAATAGAGCCCCATGCAATAATAATGACTTGGTCCATACCTTTCAAGAATGGCCAAGTTCTTTTAAATTGATGTTGATAGGAGTAGTGAATAAGCTTGGATAAACTGTTTAATACTAGCTAAGTGATTTAGGTTAGTTAGTGAATAAATCTGACCAAACTGCCTAATCTTGGTCAGATAACCCCAGGATAGAGTAATTTCTTAGTCCAATAGTTTAATCTGGGCTAATTGTCATAGGTAATTAGGTTGGAGCATAGGTTAGTTTTCTTTATCTCAATAAAACGAGCATGATGATCAATGTTGAACCATATCTTTGAGGTTTAAAAGGTTTGATGTCTAACCCCTTGGTGATAAAAACATGGAAAATCTTGGGAAAAACCACGATATGCACTTATCCTAAGTTTTTCGGAGCACATATGCCTTCGCGCTCACAGTTAAGCATAGCGCATAGATGAACGGTCGGAGAGCGGGCACCCAGATCTATGGTTGACAAATCTTTCCGGACCCCCCA
>ML791143.1:371064-400965 GCA_009831015.1 Picea engelmannii
GTCCGGAATCAGAGATAACAAAGGCGCGTATATGAACGGATCAAATGTTAACGCCTAGATCCACGACCTAGATTGGATTCGGGAAACCCCCCCCCCCCAACTGTTCTGGTTTTAATGGTGGGGGGGGGTGTCCGAAATGAAGTCTAAACATCGTGCACAGATATACGGTTGATAAGAAATCACGCAAATCAATGGATCATGGTGTTTTTCGGACCCCCCCCCCGACCGATCTGTCTTTAACGGAGGGGAGGGGGGGCAGAATGGATTGTTTTCTGGTGGGCCCCTTATCTCTACGTGGTAGGAATCCATTGGTTCTGAATCCCACCGCCTCCCGCGGTCTGACATACCTTATCACCCCATGACATCATTATCCACTTTTTTCCCCTAGAGGTCACGTCTCATTACTCTGTCAGTCCATTCCCCTTGTTCTCCCCTTACAAGTCCTCTCACCATGGTTACTCCCCAATCAACTACCGCCACATCGCCCAGTCGTATTCTTCAGTCATTTTCACCTACCATCTCACGCTCTAAATGATCCGTTGGCCATTTATTATTGGCTAACCTATCTGTTAACCTGCTGACCTGTCTCTCATTCCCAACAGGTATCCATTTGCTCAAAAACTACCTTCACCCTTCTTTCCCTCATCATTCACCCTATCGTCGCACTAGAGATTTTTTTTCCCCATTTTCCTCTCCCTTACAGTCAGTCGCCCAACGCCACCATCATCCCTGGTAACCTTTTTGTTTTACTTGCAGGTATTGTTACAGTGATGGCACCAAAATCAAAGAAAGCATAGGCTGAGGAGAATCCTTTCCTCCCACCTCCTGTCAACCTCAATAGGATCCATCTGGCTAACAAAAACCATTTAATCGCAGACACCAGATGCGAGTTCGATTTCGCAGACTTACAAGCATGGCTAAAGGACATTTTCTTGGACCAAAGTGATGAAATTGGCCTCTGGGAGTCAAACCTTCCCTTGTATCTTTTCCCCCAGGTTCACCGTTTCCCCGAATTCACCCTCAAATGCTAGGCTCACTACCTCCCCGACCAGAGAGCCATAGTGTCCTCATCAGGAGAAATTATTTTGCGCATTACACCTGGAACCATTGACCAGATGATGCAGATACCCAGAGCCAAATCTACCTCACCTTTCAACCTTGAAATCATCACGGAACTATATCATAAATTATCATTTCCCCAAAGAGCTCAGATTTTCGATATTTTTCTCCCACAGGCCACTCAGCTCCCCACTACAAATCCCCCATATCCTTCATCCTTTTTCTCGGTAAAGGGAAACTAGGTCATCTCATCTCTCTGTGCCCTGCTTAGGTATTTTTCAGATCAATGGGTGGATGAATCCATACTGGGTTTTCTGTCCATCTTCTCCATAGATGAGAAACACACCACTCAGATCGACTATAACACCTTCCTGGCTGACAACATTCATGAAAAATTCTCAAATTTCACCACAGAAGGCATGTTCTGGTATTCCTCAATACTGGCTTACATGTTCCTATTCTTTCAAGCGGACAAATTCTCCTTTTTGATGTAGAAGATGGACAAGGATGGAAGGCCACAGGTGGTGACAGCGTGGACTTCGTTGCTCAGACACAACTCTACATAATTCATCTTCAAACAATTTATCGAGCAGTTCTACCATCCCGTGGTGAGCATGCTCAGTGGAAGACTCGAGCCGAGAATAAACGAGGAAATTCAGAGGATCCTACACCTCTCAGATCTTGCAAAAATGGGAGACTGGTACCTGTACCAGGACCACACAGAGATCAGAGTGTATGGGTGCGAATTGGCTCCATACAAGTTGCCCATGTATTTGCCTATGAGGATATTTTCCCTGGAATACATAAGACAAATGATCAATTCAGATGGCATACATTTTGTGTCTCTGAAGAAGAAGCAGCAGCTCAGAATCAAAGGGTAGATTGGGTCTTTCATCTGCAATAGCCGAGGTGTCGGGGAGCAAGAAGATAGACTGCTTAAAGAAATGAAGTTTTTTGTTAGCTTCATATGGCACTATGACCCCTGCGGAATAATTTCAAAAATGAGAGTTAAGAATAAGAACATCCCATATGTCCACACATCCAGGCCTAAGATAGAGAAGTTCACCAACTAGACAGAATGGGAGCCAAACACTCCTTTTGAGACAGAATAGCAGGACCTTTCGGTCATTGTCTCACAGAATACTACACCACAGGCTCCCAAGGATAAAAGGCCCAAGAAGGACATTTCACCTTCCATCACTGAAGTATTGTCCAAAGAGTTCCAACTACATACCAAGAGCCCAAAATTCAGTCAGGCACCCGACACAGTTGGTGAAAACGGAATTCAATCCACTACAACTATGGAGGTTGATCGGTCATTCCTTAGTACAAGCAACAAACAAATCATGACTACAGTGTTTCCCAAGAATCCTATAGATACTCCACCAGCCAACCAACCGAGCAAAATAGAACCAAAATTGAATATTTTTGAGAAGTATGATCTGATCAAAAAGAAAACTTAGACGCTGACTAGTAGCACCTATGCTCGGTTCTGGAAGAAAACATCAACTGCACAACACAGACTACTGTCTACATTCAACACTAAGAAGGGTAGAATTAACATGGCATTTCTTCAAGAACATGCGCTATACCCGAAAGTAATCACCGATTACAAAAGGGAAACTTTCGAATTTCAGACTAAAGATGTGCATCCAACTGATCAAATGGATCTGCACAGGAAAACTAGGGAAATGGTTTTCTCCACATTGGCACATGCTTTCACTGCTACTTCCAAGTTACAAGTATCTCTGAACAATGTCCAGACGCAACTGAAATTAGAAAAAATATCATCCTTTGCCAAGGATAATAGGATTAAGATGTTGGAGGAATTGGTCCTCAAGATCGGATATGATCCCTCAAATGTGAAAGCAGTCGAGGAGATGCTCCAAAAGAAAAATGTTGATATAGCATCTCTGAGGAAACACTTGAAACTGCCACCTACAGAATATTCACAGGCAAAGGAAATAGCAGAGACAAAAGGCGAAAAGGATGAGATGCTCAAGCTCATCATGGAGCAGAATGAACAGTTGAAGTAAATGGAAGCAAAATTGGAAAAACTAGTGAAAGAGAAGGAACAGTCAAAGCCCATGGAAGTCATTCCACTGAGAGAAGTTCCACTCACAGGAGTGGGCACAACGTCTGTAGCATAAATTCCCTCGGAAACTCCACTAACAACCCTGGAGAAGACTGTTGAACTGGCTAAATCAATGGAATAAATGAATTTGCAAGAGACAAATATTAGTAGACTCAAAAAGGAGATTGAGAACCTTCAAGAACTCAAGAATTCTTACCAAACTAGATTCTCCAAGGAAAAGCAAACACCAGACCAACTCAAACAGGAATTGCAACAGCTTCAAAAGCAAACAGTGGTAGGAAAAACACTTGCTGAGGTCAAAGAATGTGTCTGGATGGATATCACCAAGTCCATGAATGAAATATGGTCGATGATACAAATCATGTTCGGTCAAAACGAGCTGGTGTAAAGAATTCAGCAGGATATCGAGAAGATAAAAGCAGAACTGGGAGAGATGCCTACAGAAGCTGCTGAGATCATCAAATTTCTAAATTCCAAAACCAGAGAGGAGCTAGAGGAGTTGAATATTGAAGATAGGACAGAGACCATCCTTGAGGTCCAGAGGGTCCTGACCAAGAGAGGATTGATGTTACAGCTGGAGGAAAAGGTCCAGACCATGGACGTAGGAGTGCAAATATTTTTCAACAAGATCGAAGCTCTGCAGAAGAAAGGCCTTCCTGGTTTGAGAGTTATAAATGACAAGTTAATGAGGCTTTCTAATTACAAAAAGAAACTAGCCACTGTGGCTAAGGATAGCTCAAAATTCTCAGGAATACAAGGCAATATCATGGGCAAGGCATTCTTGGATTCTTCACAGTTAGACATCAGTATACAACATGAGATCCAATACATCTTCATAATCAAGCTAACTTTCTCCAAGTACACAAAGATGGATGAAGTATACCAAAGATTACTCAAAGTCAACATTCCCAGTAACCTTCAATGGGAATATTTATGCATTCTAATTGAGTAAGCGATGAGGTGTCCAAGCCTAGTCAGCTATCCATTCAGACGAGGTCGTGCAGAGGCCTCACCAACGGTTCACTCCAGAAATCAACATGAATTTTCAACATGTCATCAAGCAGTTTCCTAAATTTTTGTATCTTGTTAAGTTAGTTAGCTAAATTTAGATTTTCCACATCCTGATCTTTAATGATAGGGTCGTATGTAATTTTGATTATAAATACTTCAAACTTTGAAGTACTGAGGGTTGATCTTTACACCCTGCAAGCTACAAGATTGTAATCTTTATCAGGAGATCTTCCATTAATACAAAGAGACGTTTTCACAAGATTCTCGCGTGTTATTCATTGGTGATGTTTTCTTTTTTATGTTGAATGTTTTTCTTGCTCAGTTGTCATATTGTTTTCTAATCTGAATCTTTTAAAATTAATGCATGTTGCAGAATTTATCTTTGTATACCCTATTTTAGACTTTGAAAGATTTTAATGTTTATCTTCTGATATTACAGTGAAGAAATTCTTAAATGCTTCTTTACTTTAATTGATATTCTCATCTTTTCTGCTATTCATCATTTTACTGCTAAAATAATCCAACGAATTCATTATCTTGCCCTGTGATAAGAATCTTTTATTTTTGGTTTAGATTTTTATCTTTATAACACAGACCCCATAGCCCAATGGATGTGTAAAGCCCCTTCATCCAACTCAAAAAAAACAACAAACCTGTTAATCTTATTTTATATAACTAACCTAATATTTTAAAGATAGAACATAACTAAATCATACAGAGAGATCCCTCTCTAAAACTGGTAGGGCTAGATTCCAGTTTCGAAGTGGTTGGATAAAGTTACCTCTTGTAGATTTCTTCTTTCCTGACAACCTCTAGGAATTTACAGAGCGTTAACATAGTGGCAACCATACTGGGGACGAACGAACTTTTCAACCCCACATTTTCTTTTCCTTAGAAGAAATATTTGTTTCTAAACAAATTATAAATCTGAAAAAGAAATAATGTTTAGAGGTTGTTAAAGCTTGTACATATTAATTTTCGAACTCATGAAATTAAAAATATATATAAAAATTAGAAAAACCTGGCTCCTAAAAGAGTTTATACTCGATCTCACCCAGACCCAGAACCTGCAATAGCGACTGATAATCTAGAGAAGTTACTTAGAAAGAAGACCGTTACAGAAGGTTCACGGAGTCATAGTCTCTTTCACAAGTCCTTTTCCCTCCCAGAGGAACTCGTTACCCTTCAAGATCTCGACTTTGACATCATTTTCGAACAAAGCCTGTTTAGAACGAAATATGATAGCTTCGTAACTAAAATCATTTTAGACCCAAAAAGCCTACTACCCCGGACCCCTGAAATACTATCTCCCACTACAAAACCTCAAACTGCTCACTCCGTGCCAGCAAGCTCCTCCTCCTTTTCATCTTCTGTCACCACCCCACCTATCATCCAGGTTGTTTTCCCACCTCCTCCACCTATCATGGTAGCTAGATATGCTCCCTTGGTATTGTCCACACCTCTACATGCTATTCCCCAGGATTATCAAATGAGACTTCCACAATTCTATGGAACAGGGCCCTTGAGCACACAACAACACGTTGATAAAATGAATGACTATTTTGATCTGCAGGAAGTAGATGAAGCTAACGTTCAAATGAGATTGTTTGTGCAGAGTTTGAACGGTGACGTTAAGAAATGGTACACATGTTTACATGCTACCTCAGTGCTTGACCTTACATCATTTCAAAGAATTTTTCTAGACAGATGGGAGGTAAAGAAAAATCCTCTCCAAATCTTGAAAGAATACGAAAACATCAGAAGGAATCAAGGTGAGACAATTCAAGATTACTGCGCCTGCTTCAATAATCTGTACAATGCAATTCCAGCTGATATTAAACCCCCACAAGGTTTAGCACTGATAAAATTCCCTGACGGTTTCGACGCTGATATGTCATATCAATTAAGGGAAAGAAACTCCACCACCCTGGAAGACATGCAAAAAAGCACAATAGGCGTGGAGGCCAACCTGTTGGCTAAAAGTGCATGGTAAAGAACTGAAAGGAGAGTCATGATTAAAGAATAACCTTCCACATCTTCTTCTGATGCCAAATTGGATTCCTTAGCTAGAGAAATAGAAAGGATGATGGAGAGACTCATTGTATCCAAAAGAAATCCTCCTAGAGAAAATCAACCTGCTCCACAAATTCAGAATCCTAACTTTAGAAGAAATCCTCCTCAAATCAGGCAGAGGGATCCTAGGGATCAAAGAGAATAAGGGGGTCCTGACCAACAGATCATACCACTCCTACAGGAAAATTTTGTCGATGAAGGAGAAGAGGTAATTGAAGAATTGGAGGAGACACACATAAACCTCATGGGAATTCATGATAACAAAGCTATTTTTCTCGCTCAGGAAGAGCAAGAACTTTTCCTTCTTTCTCAAACATAGGTGAGTGAAGAAGTTGAAGAGGCTGAACAATAGGCATTTGAAAATGCCATTATGGAGGTACACAGGCAGTACAATCTGTGAAGTAAGAAGACGTATGAAAGTTCCCCAAAAAACGTAACTGAAACGAAGAAAGTGGTCGAAACCAAGAAATCCCTTAAGCCTTCTACCAAAAAGATCCCTGAGAAAGGTAATGTTGAAGCTCCAGCAAAAAGAAACCTTACCATTTTACAAAGATCAACGCTGACTGAGGTTTCATCAACCAACCCACCAAATACTTCTGCCTAGAAGACTATGGTGGACAAATCAGAATTGTTGAGACAAAGCAGAGAACCTACTCCTTTCATCCTCGAAGAGGAATTAGCGAAAGTGAAAATTCCCATTCCCCTTTCCGAGTTGATGAGTAAGGACGCTTATCGATCGCAGGTGATCAAAGCACTGAGCATTGAACCTGATATAGGCATGAAGGCCTTAACTATTGGATCAATGAATCATTCGGACACTGTAAATATTACCGTCGATCAACCTGAACTCATGTTTGGCCCTGAAGTTGATGGTCAGACTGACAATGGTGTTGTCGCTCCTTTTTACATCGGCCTTAATATACAGGACTTGATTATGCATAATGCTATGTTAGATTTAGGTGCTTCCCATAACCTGATGCCTAAAGCAGTGATGGAAAAACTGGGACTCGAGGTCACCAGACCTTACAAGGACTTACACTCTTTTGACTCCAACAAAGTTAGATGTATCGGATTGATCAAGGACTTATGTATCACTCTAGTTCATATTTCAGAAAAAATCATGGTTATGGATGTAATGGTCGTAGACATTCCCCCGAAATATGGTATGTTGTTGTCCAGGTCTTGGGGAGCCAAGTTGGAACGTACTTTGTAGTTGGATATGTCGTATGCCACCATCCTAGTATTTGGGCAACAGAGAAGACTATACAGAGAGACACTGATGAAATACATGGTCAGCAGCCAAGAAAAGCCACATAACTATCCTTTGTACTTTGCAGATTATGACTTAGATTCCTTCATCCTATACAATGACGGTGATACGGGAGAACAAATCGCTCAGTTGGAAGAAGATGCATTTGATTCGAAAGAAGGCCAAGAAAACACTGAGGTAGAAAGAAAAAAAAATGTGATAAGTGAAGAATTGCCAGTAGATTTCTAGAGCATGGACTTCGATGGAGCTGTAAGCAAAGAAGGAGTTGGAGAAGGAGTTTGGTTGCACAATCACAAATCCAGGTATTCGGAAAACCATTCTTACAAACTGAATTTTCAATGCACTAACAATATAGTCGAGTACGAATATTTGATGCTCAGTCTAAAACTACTAAAGAAGGTTGGTGCCAAACAAATCATGGTAAGAGGGCAATCTGAATTAATTATAAAACAAATTAAAGCTGAGTATGCAACAAAACATCGCCGTCTCAGAGATTATAGGAATGTTGTTTTGGATGCCCTTAAATGTTTCACCGAAGTTGATTTGCAGGTGATGCCCAGGGGACAGAATATTTTAGTAGATGGGTTAGCTACGTTAGAAGCTACGTGCAAGATACCTTTTCATTCCAATCGCCCATACATGGTGGAGGGAAGTGCAGACCGACTGTCCCAAACAACATCAGATACTGGCAGGTATTTGGGAATGATGACCAAATTGAAGATTTTCTACAATGTAAAAATGATTTCAAGTGTACAAACATAGACTTGGAAAACGAGGATGAAAATGTAAATAAATCTGATTTTGGAAATGATAGCATAAATAAGATAGATTCAGGAGAGTCAGGTGAAGATGAGATAGAATTTGATGTTTTGCATTTAAAGAGTAATTTTTTACCTAGGGGTTTAGTTCCTTTAGAAGACCTTTTTATTTTAATGATGTAGCTAAAAAACCAAAAATTGAAGCCAATGGTAAAGAGGTTGAAGACATTAACATAGGGACAGAAGAGAAACCTAGGATAGTAAAACTTTCTAAATCTTTACCTCCTGAGAAGAAACTAAAATACATTAAACTTTTCAAGGAATATGTGGACGTGTTTTCTTGGGGTTACGAAGATTTAAAATCTTATGACACAAGCATCATACAACATAGGATCCCGATAAAAGAAGATAAAAAACCTTTCAGACAGAAACTTAGGAAGTTACTTTCCCTGATAGAAAAAAAAATTAAAAAGATGTATGATGCTAAAATCATAGTTCCCTTACAATTTTCAAAATGGGTTTCAAATCTGGTCCCAACCCGAAAGAAGTTTGGGGAAATTAGGCTTTGCATTGATTTTTGAAACCTCAACAAAGTTTCTCTAAAGGACAACTACACATTACCGAAAATGGACCACATATTACAAAAGGTAGTTGGATCTAGCTGAATCTCCTTACTGGATGGTGTCTTGGGCTATAACCAGGTTCTCGTTCACCCAGATGACCAAGAGAAAACAACCTTCACAACACCTTGGGGCACCTTCATGTACGTGAAAATGCCTTTCGGGTTGATGAACGTTGGGGACACTTTCCAAAGAGCGACGGACATCGCTTTTGTGGAAGAACTTGGAAAATTTATTGTCATTTATCTGGATGATGTAACTATTTATTACCAATCCAATGACGAGCACTTAAGACATCTCAGACGAGTATTCGAGAAATGTAGGAAATTCAGGATTTCTTTTAATCCTAAGAAAAGCCGTTTCGAATTAGAGGAAGGTAAACTGTTGGGGTACATAATCTCTAAGGATGGAATTAAGATAGATCCCAACAAAATAGAATCCATTCAGAAATTAGAACACCCAAGGAATATCAAGGAGTTACAGTCTTTCATCGAAAAAATAAATTTTCTAAGAATATTCATACCTAACCTGGCCGAGCTTCTCAGGAACATCAAAAACATGTTAAAAAAGGACACAAAAATAAAATGGGACACTGAATCTAAATAGTCTTTTGAAAAAGTTAAACATGCACTCACACAGGCTCCAGTCTTGATCAGTCCTGACTTCACCAAAGATTTTTATCTTTTTTCTTTTGCTTCTGAACATACCATCCCAACAGTATTAGTACAGAAAAACAGTGAAGGGTATGAACAACCCATAGCCTTTTTCAGTAAAGCATTAAGAGATGCTTCTTTGAATTATAAAATAATGGAGAAACAAGCTTTCACCCTAGTGAAAGCCATAAAGGATTTTAGAGTATATATTCTCCATTCCCACACCATCGCTTATGTTCTGAACGCGGTAGTAAAAGACATTTTAACTCGGGACAACCCAGACGGCCGAAGAGGAAAATGGATTACTATCATTCTGGAATATGACATAGAGACTAAGCCTACTAAACTGATTAAAGGTCAAGGTCTAGCAAAGTTAATGGTTGAATCCAATTTCCATGCTCTTGATATTAATTTCTTAGCTGCAGTAGATGAACAGGGAGAGCAAGCGACTCCAAGCATGAAAGAGGTATTTCTGAATTCTCCATGGTACGCAGACCTGATATTTGTTTTGCATAACTTACAAGGTCCCCCTGGTCTGACCAAAACTAAAGCTATCTTTTTGAAATTGAAAGCATTAAAATTTTGCATTATAGAAGGCAATCTATATTGGAAGGATCCTGGAGGTATTTTGTTGAATTGTCTGTTAAAATATGAAGCTGACAAAGTATTGCAGGATTTTCATGCAGGTGTAACATCTTGTTTCCCCCAGTTTGTAAAAATAACTATACTAGCAAAGAACTATGGCAAACTCAAAAATGTGAATGTGTTATGTGAATGGACCTTGTGAAAAAGGTCGATGAATGTGAATAATATTATGAATATATATATATATATATATATTGCAGGATTGCTGAGAGGGGATATGATGAAAAAGAGACCACGATGGTTGAAGAAAGGTGGTGGAAGGCACCTGGAAAGGTGGCATTAACTTCCACGAAAACCAATAATGTATTTGGACTTCATTGATCTGGAGAACCAAGAGTGGCTCGCTGGCCCGGAATAAATTACTCGCAGGTTGGTAGGTAGATGGATCCCTAGGAATTAATGAGGGATGCGGGAAGTGAACTGCCCATCCGTAGGATCCTCGAGCCTGACCACCGCGAGGGAAATTGCGCCACACACAACCTCACAAGAGGGAAATGCATGAGGAAGAAGTGCGGAGGGGGCAGACATGAGGGAAGGAGGAATAAATCTGGAGATATGCAGAGTGAGTGATAGCAAAGAAGGGGGAGAGTAACCCTCGTTCTCGGTCACTGGAAAACCAAGACGCAGTCTCGCAACATCGTGGTTTCAGCTCGGGGGTGGCTAGTGGTAAATCCATTGGGATTTGTTGAGCCTACAGTTGGGTGGAAATGAGCACCCCTCTCAGCAGTTGCATCACCTCTGGTGTTATTTCTGATAAGTGTTATTTGAAGTTAATGCCATAATCACATGTTCAGTTTTATGTTCTTGTAAATAGTTCTGAATATAAGTGTTTACCTAATGTTTGATTTGATAGAATGGATGCATGTGTATGCTTACATGCCATAGTTGTTTTCTACACAAATGATTAAGTCTGGGACATGAGTTCACTCCACCGAGAATCGTCTTATTTTCTTAGTTTCTCGTAATATTCTGGGAAGGCCCCTTGAGAGTATTCTTTTCCAAGAATTACCCCATAAACCTTGTAACCGTACTAAACCTTACCAGAGACTCAATTAAGATTAGGGATAATTTCCCAAGAGACGTCTAAGGGTTCATGCAATCCGGGTCTAGAACCCTTATGCAAGAAAGAGTAGCTTTCTAAGGTCTCGGGGTCATGGGAACCTGAAGCTCCGAGAGTTTGAACTTCGTGATTCAAGCTCAGAAGGGATAGCGAGATTCAAATATAGAAAGAAAATATCCCTTGGTAAATGAATGGTCAGAATCCTTTCGGGAATACCCCAAGCCTGTTAACACCGATGGATCTAGAGAAGGAGCATAGGTTTTAACACCACACCCTTTCAGCCTTCGCAAATAGCAATGGGATCCTGGACCGTAGATCCCAGGCACCCATCGGAGCTCTATAAGTTGTCGATCTTAACCTTTACTTAGGCAGGAGAGTGAACTCGACTATGTCCCAAAAGTCCCAAAGACATCGGGACCATCCATGTTGGAGGATAGGTGGCAGAGATCTGACCATTTCGCGTATTGGGGGTTCATGATTTTGGAGGTGAAAGACCAAACCCTTGGAATCACAAAGTCCTGAGTTGCGAGATCACGACGTGATCTGGGCCATTGATCAAAGAGGAAGGAAATCCATGGGATATGATGTCTCAATACATCGTGTATCAGGGATTCATGAGTTTGGAGGTGGAAGACCAAACCCTTGGAGTCACGAAGTCCCGAGTCACGAGATCGCGATGTGATCGGGACCGTAGATCCCCAAGGTATGTGGGAGTATCTGGACCGTTGGTTTTTCCATGCCCAGGGAGAAATGGGAGAGGGCATAGTGTGGGACATATTTGAGCCGTCATATCTTAGTTAGAAAACCTGATAGTCAATGGATCTGTTAAGAGTTGCACAAGGTTTAAAACCTCACGCAAAGAGCAGCAGAGAGAAAGTCTCGAAAGGGTTGTATCGGGATACCGGTGATTCTAAATTTCGGGAGTCTAGAGGATGAAGGTTGGGACACTCAACATCAAAAGTTTTGAATTTGCGAAAGGATTGGAACCGTCCATCTATGGGAGGACGCGTGTCACGAGATCCTCTCTATCGGGGATTTGAACATCGGGAGTCAGAGGAGGAAGTCTCTTGACCTTGCGGGTGGTGAAGTCGTGAGAGGATCAGGATAGTCCATCCAAGGAGGATAGGTGGCAGAGATCAAGGGATCTCGTGAACTCGGAGGTTTGCAAGGTAAGAGCCCAAAGGTTGGGTGCTCCAAGTCGCGAGTGGAAAAGTCATGAAGAGCGAAGACAGTCGTTGGATCCAGAGAACGGGAGGATCGTTGGATCAGGATCCCCATCACCTATCATGCATTCGGGGGTTCAGAGGTTGGAAGGAGTCGTTTACGACTTCATGAGTAACAAAGTGTTGAGAGATGAGCATGAGAGAACATGTGGAAGAACTTCAAGGTGGGGCCCGCATGATTGATGGGTGGACATGAGTCGCCTGGAGAAGGGGGGTCAACACTACATTGACTTCTCACGTCTTGGGGATTCACGGGATAAGAGCATGAAAGCTCAACCCTTGGACTTGCGAAGTCGCGAGTAGCGAGGACACGAGAGGGAAAATAAATATTACTTCTTGGGGCTTCGTGAAGGGAAGGAACGAGAGTTCAACCCTTGAACTCATGAAGTGGCGAATAGCTAGAGGAGCTAGCCTTTAGCCTAGCCAATGGTCACGCATGGAGGGAACTGACAGAAGGGAGCCATACCATATCGGAATCTCGGGTATCGACGATTGGTGAAGAAAATTCAAGGGTCATCGACTCATGACTCATAAGGTCACGAGTTGTGAAAGGCGCTTGAATTTAGGTGTGTATGTGATCCTATCGAGAGAGGGACTAAAGAAAGGGAGCTAGTGCTTTGTCGCTAAGCAAAGGGTAGATCTAGATGGCCAGGATCTGCATGCTGAGATCTACAGCCAGGGTTTCATTCCGGAGCCCCCTCTTCATTCTACCTTTAATATTTGACTCACTTGTATCGCTGAGTCACAAAACACGAAAAGGCGCCTGGTTTGTTTGGCCTGTGGTCCTAACCCACGATGACGTGGAGGTGAACAGGGAAGAACTAGCCTGCGCTAGGCCCCCGTAAGACTTTGGGGATTCTGATCCTCGAGAATTTGGCGAAAATTTTATTATGCTGTAGTGGGTGTGTCACAAATTGGTATCAGAGAATGGTTACAACACTTGGTCTGTTTGGGCTCATGAACGAGTTGCGTAGAAGCTCCGTTTGGAACACTCTTAAAAAGAGTAACCCCATGTCTTAACCTTCCTAATCAAAATACGAAGTTAAGAATGAAAAACCCCTATTGTGTGTGTGTACATGTGAAAATATGAATTATGTACCGGTTATAAATAAATATAAATATTGACTAACAACCAGCGTTTTTCTTTTTGCACACAAGCGGAAGATCAACCGTGGGAAATTATCAGCACAAAAGTATGGTGACTCACCAAGAAGTGGGAGAAGGCTCCCACAATAGAGATGAAGAGTCTGATGAAAGGAGGGCAGTAGGGACCCCTCCAGATCTAGCCGATAATGTGAGGAGCCTCATGGTCGAATTACAAAGTTGTAAGGCTGACAATGAAAGGATGATGAAAGAAAAAGAAAAGAAAACAGAAATTAACGCAATTTTACTGCAGAGTTTATCCGATCTACAAGGACAAATGCAACATGAACCTGAAACTCAGAACATGGTCATATCAATGGCCACACTGAGAGGAGCACCTCGAAAAAGGTCCACCTCAGAGGTAAAGGACCAGTGCCGAGTGATTCCTCTGAGAAGGAATCTGGCGATTCAGAAGGCTCTTCTAGCAGCAGAACCAGTTCCTATCCTCGAAGAAAATAGAAGAATAAAAAGTCTTCCAAAGGTCAAAAATTCGAAGAATTCAGAAAGGCCAAACCACCCTCCTTCGACGGTGAAATAAAGAAGGGAGAGGAAGTAGAGGCCTAGCTGCTTGGACTAAAGAAGTATTTCAGAGTCCATGACTTTTCAGAAAATATGAAGGCCCGAGTGGCCACTTTCAATTTGAACGGAAAGGCTTCCATTTGGTGGGAAGAAATTAAGAATATAAAAGGGGTTCACGAAGAGGACCTGTCTTGGGAACAGTTTGAGAAATACTTCTGGAAGAAGTATCTGTTGGAAAAATATTTCGACGAAAAGACTAAAGAGTTTTATGAACTCAAACTGAGACAACTTACTATAGAAGAATATGTCAACAAATTCCTCGATTTGTTGAGGTATGTACCCTATATCAAGGTATAAAAGGAAAAGGTGCAACGCTTCATCAGTGGACTACCTGAGGACTGTCGGAATAGAATTGAATTTGATGAGCCAAAGACTCTAGAAGACACTATTCGAAAGGAAACCTATTTTCATGAACAGTTTGGGCATCGAACAAAACCTCGTGAAGGATGGAAACAAAAGAATAGTTCAAGATTTCAGAAAAGGGGAATTAAATCCCCAGGATTTAATAACTACAAGAAGAACCCCAGAATGAACTTTCCAGCCCGGAGTATGCACCAGCAGAATTTTCCCTCCTTGAGCATAAATAAAAATTATGGATCCATATCAATGAAGACTGATAACCCAAAGAGAGAACCTTTGAAATGTTGGGGTTGTAGAGAAGAACATCTCCTGAGAGACTGCCCACACCGACAACAAAATAGTAGGAGAATTTATAACATACAGGAAGCTATTACCATCAATGATGTGGCCAGGAGTGTGCCACAAATTTATGTAGCCTTGGATAATAACCAAGCCGACCACCAAGCTTAAGTAGTGGAAATAGAAGGTATGTTTTCCAATCATCTAGTGTCTGTTTTGATTGAACCTGGTTCAAATTTGAGTTATATAGCCCCTAAAGTTGTTGATAAGTGTAAACTACAGCCACAAAAACATACCAAGCCATGGTTGGTACAGTTAGCCACTGGCACCAAAAGGAGGATAGCAGAAGTCATACCAGCCTGCCAATTAATGTTGGGTGAATTCCCCACCCAAGCAACCCTTAACATATTACCCCTGGGATCATATGATCTGTTGATTGGCATGGATTGGCTAGATTCCCATAAAGCCAGATTGGACTGTTACCATAAAACCTTAGAATGTGTAAGTAACGAAGGGGAAAGGATAACCCTTCAAGGGATCCGAAAACCTATCTCGGTGAGACAAATATCATCTCTTCAAATGAGAAATTATTGCCAAAAGGGATGTACCCTATATGTAATACAGGTGTTGAAAACAATCGAAGATGACAAACCAAGCCCTAATGATCACCCTATCCTTAAAGAATATAGAGATGTGTTTCTGAAAGAGGTACCGGGTCTACCTTCGAGGAGGGACATAGACTTCTCGATAGAACTTGCACCGGGAGCGATGTCGGTGTCTAGGACACCCTACCAGATGAGCACACTTGAGTTATTTGAACTCAAGATGCAATTAAAATAAATGATGGATAAAGGCTATATTCAGCCCAAGGTGTCTCCATGGGGAGCACCAATCATGTTCATGAAAAAGAAGGATGGTACCCTTATACTATGTATAGATTATAGACAACTCAATAAGGTAACCATAAAGAACAAGTACCCCTTGCCCAGGATCGATGACCTGTTCGATCAATTGGGGGGTGCATCTATTTTCTCAAAGATTGATTTGAGGTCGGGATATCATCAATTCCGAATCAAGGGTGAAGACATCCATAAAACTTCCTTTCGAACGAGGTATGGCCAGTATGAGTTTGTGGTAGTTCCATTTGGGTTGACCAATGCCCCTACCACTTTTATGTGCTTGATGAACAATGTACTCAGCAAGTTCCTAGACAAATTTGTGCTTGTTTTTATTGACGATATATTAATTTAATCCAAGAAAAAAAGAGAGCATGAAGAGCATCTTAGACTTGTGTTGCAAGTGCTAAGAGAACATCAGATCTATGCCAAATTCAGAAAATGTGAATTCTTCCAGAAGAAAATACACTACTTAGGCCATGTTCTCTCCGAAGAAGGAGTAGCGGTAGACCCTGACAAAATCAGGTCTCTCATGGAATGGCCTACCCCGAAGGATGTTTCAAACATCGGATCCTTTATGGGATTAGCAGAATACTAGAGGAGATTTATAAAAGGATTCTCCAAGATTGGTTGTCCAATCACTACCCTCCAGAAGAAGGGGACAAAATTCCTGTGGACATAGAAATGTGAGGAAAGATTTCAAACCTTGAAACATCTACTAACCCATGTGCTTGTGCTAAAGATCGTCGATCCAGAAGCTGACTTCCTCGTGTGCACATATGTCTGTAAGGAAGGGCTCGAAGGAGTCCTTATGCAGAAAGGAAGTGTGATCTACTATGAATCTCGAAAATTGAATGAGCATGAAGCCAACTATGTGACCCATGATCTAGAACTGGGTGCCATAGTGCATGCCCTGAAAATGTGGAGGCATTACCTCCTGGGAAGAAAATTTGTACTTATGACAGATCACTGTGGATTGTGATACCTGTTTGATCAACCAAAGATCAATGTTAGACAAGCTAGATGGATGGCCCTCCTTAGCGAGTTTGATTTCAAGATCAAACACATTAAAGGAAAGTAAAATAGGGTGGTCGATGCCCTTAGTAGAAGTATGAAAACAATTCACCTCGCAGCGGTGAGCACCTGTGAGACATATGTCAAGAAAAGAATCAGAAATGCACAAGAAACAGATCCCTTTGTTCGAACCGTGACCATGTACCTACAGAAAGAACCCGCTGGAGTAGAATATGAAGGCTACCAGAAGATCGAAGGAGGTCTTCTCACTTACAGAAGAAGATTTTATATCCTAGATTGTGATGACTTGAAGAGGTTCATTATGGATGAACTACATAAAAGACCCTACTCGGGTCATCCAGGATACCAGAAAATTATCACTACCACCAGGAAACAATTTTATTGGCCTAGATTGAAGAAAGACATAGCCGAGTACCTAGCCATATGCATAGAGTGTCAATAGGTTAAAGCAGAACATCGACACCCAGCAGGATTATTGCAACCTTTACCAATCCCAGAGTGGAAATGGGAAACCATCTCCATGGATTTCATCACTGGATTACCAACCTCAACCAAACACAATGACACCATTATGGTGGTGGTGGAAAAATTGAGCAAGTCTGCTCACTTCATCCCCATCAAGTCGACCTGTAAGGCAATCGATATCGCCCAGGTATTCATGAAAGAGATATTCATACTGCATGGTATGCCAAAAGAGATTGTGTATGACAGAGACATGAAATTTACTTCCAACTTTTGGAAATCACTGATGGCTGGTTTAGAGACCAAGTTGTTGTTTAGAACCACCTATCACCCTCAAATCGACAGACAGACAGAAAGACTGAATCAAATACTATAATATATGTTAAGGATGCATGTAATGCATCAACCCAAGAAGTGGGAAGACTACCTTCCACTGGTAGAATTCGCGTACAACAACGACTACCAAGCATCCTTAAAGATGAGTCCCTTCGAAGTCCAGACTGTGTAACACTCCAATCAGTTGGAGTAATCCTGTAAATAGGATTTCTTTTGGACCTGACATGTTGAAAGAAATGGAATAGAAAGTGACTCAGATAAAACAAAACTTGAAGGTCGCTCAGAACCGACAGAAAAGTTATGTTGACCAAAAGAGAACTCCAAGAGAGTTCAAAGTGGGAGATCATGTATATCTCAGAGTTAGGACCAGGAAAATTTCCCTGAAAATGGGAGCTTGTGCCAAGTTGGCACCTCGGTATTGTGGACCCTTTGAGATTCTAGATAGAGTGGGACCTATAGCCTATAGGCTAGCACTTCCTCCCACAGTAAAAGCACATAATGTTTTCCATGTCTCATTATTGAAGAAATATGTACATGATGCTAATCATATAATCGACTGGTCTGTGATCCAGGTGGAACCGGAGGGGGAATTTCTACCAGAACCTCGGTGCATACTGGACAGAAAGGAAACCCCTCTCCGGAACCAAATTATTGCCCAGGTCAAGGTGCAGTGGAGACATTTTGGCCTAGATGAGGCTACGTGGGAAATGGAGGATGCCATGAGATAGGCATATCCAATTTTTTTTACCTCTGTACATGCATGTCATGTTGATAGATAAGAACATCGAGGACGATGTTCCTTTAAGGGGGAGGGAATTGTAACACCCTATTTCCCCCAGTTTGTAAAAATAACCATACTGGCCAAGAACTGTGGCAAACAAAAAAATGTGAATGTGTGATGTGAATGGACCATGTGAAAAAGGTCGATGAATGTGAATAATATTATGAATATATATATATTGCAGGACTACTGAGAGGGGATATGCGAAAAAAGAGACCACGATGGCTGAAGAAAGGTGGTGGAAGGCACCTAGAAAGGTGGCGTTAACTTCCACCGAAACTAATACCGTATTTGGACTTCACTGGCCCAAAGAACCAAGAGCAGCTCGTTGTCCCGAAATAAATTACTCGTAGGTTGGTAGGTAGATCGCTCCTTAGGAATTAATGAGGGATGGGGGAAGTGAACTGCCCATCCATAGGAGCCTTAGGCTTGACCACCACAAGGGAAATCGCGCCACATGCAACCTCGCAAGAGGGAAATGCGTGAGGAAGAAGCGCAGAGGGGGAAGACATGAGGGAAGGAGGAATAACTTTGTAGATATGCAGAGTGAGTGATAGCAGAGAAGGGGGAGAGTAACCCTCATTCTCAGTCACTGGAAAACTGAGACGCAGTCTCGCAGCATCGTGGTCTCAGCTTGGGGGTGGCTAGTGGTAAATCCGTTGGGAGTCGTTGAGCCTACAGTTGGGTGGAAACGAGCACCCCTCTCAGCAGTTGCATCACCTCTGGTGTTATTTATGATAAGTGTTATTTGAAGTTAATTCCATAATCGCATGTTCAGTTTTATGTTCTTGTAAATAGTTCTGAATAGAAGTGTTTACCTAATGTTTGATTTGATAGAATGGATTCCTATGTATGCTTACATGCCATAGATATTTTCTGCACAAATGATTAAGTCTGGGACATGAGTTCTCTCCATTGAGAATCGTCTTATTTGCTTAGTTTCTCGTAATATTCTGGGAAGGCCCCTTGAGAGTAATCTTTTCCGAGAATTACCCCATAAACCTTGTAACCATACTGAACCTTACCAGAGACTCGATTAAGATCAGGGATAATTTCTCAAGAGCCGTCTGAGGGTTCATGCAATCCGGGTCTGGAACCGTTATGCAAGAAAGAGTAGCTTTCTAAGGTCTCGGGGTCATGGGAGCCTGAAGCTCCGAGATTTTGAACTTCGTGATTCAAGCTCAGAAGGGATAGCGAGATTCAAATATAGAAAGAAAATACCCTAACACTTTGTAAATCAACGGTCAGAATCCTTTCAAGAATACCCCAATCCTGTCAACACTGATGGATCTAGAGAAGGAGTGTAGGCGTTAAAACCTCACCCTTTCATCCTTCGCAAATAGCGATGGGATCCTAGACCATAGATCCTAGGGACCCATTGGAGCTCTATAAGCCATCGATATTAACCTTTACTTAGGCAAGAGAGTGAACTCGACTATGTCCCAAAAGTCCTGAAGACATTGGGACTGTCCATGTTGGAGGATAGGTGGCAGAGATCTGACCATTTCTCGTATCGGGGGTTCGTGAGTTTGGAGGTGGAAGACCAAACCCTTGGAGTCACGAAGTCCCAAGTCGCGAGATCGCGACATGATCTGGGTCGTTGATCAAAGAGGAAGGACAACCATGGGATATGACGTCTTGATACATCGCATATCGGGGATTCGTGAGTTTTGAGGTGGAACACTAAACCCTTGGACTCACGAAGTCCTGAGTCACGAGATCGCGATGTGATTGGGACCGTAGATCCCAAAGGTCTGTGGGAGTATCTGGACCATTGGTTTTTCCACACCCAGAGAGAAATGGGAGAGGCACAACATGGGATAGATCTGAACCGTCAGATCTTAGTTAGAAAACCCGACAGCCGTTGGATCTGTCAAGAGTTGCACGAGGTTTAAAACCTCACGTGAAGAGCAGCAGAGCGAAAGTCCCGAAGGGGTTGTATCGGGATACTGGCGATTTGGAAGTTCGGGAGTCTGGAGGACGAAGGTTGGGACACTCAACATCAGAAGTTCCAAATTTATGAAAGGATAAGAACTGTCCGTCTTTGGTAGGATGCGTGTCACGAGATCCTCTCTATCAGGGATTCATACATCAGGAGTCAAAGGAGGAAGTCTCTTGACCTTGCGGGTGGTGAATTCGTGAGAGGATCAGGACCATCCATCCGAGGAGGACAGGTGGCAGAGATCAAGGGATCTCGTGAACTTGGAGGTTCGTAAGGTAAGAGCACAAAGGGTGGGTGCTCCAAGTTGTGAGTGGAGAAGTCGCGAAGAGAGGAGACAGTCGTTGGATCTAGATAATGGGAGGACCGTTTGATCAGGAGCCCCATCACCTATCGCACGTTCAGGGGTTCAGAGATTGGAAGGAGTCATTTACAACTTCATGAGTAACGAAGTGCCGAGAGCCAAGCATGAGAGAACACGTGGAAGAACTTCAAGGTGGGGCCCTCATGATTGACGGGTGGACACGAGTCGCCTGGAGAATGGGGTCAACACTCCATTGACTTCTCGCATCTCGGGGATTCGCGGGATAAGAGCATGAAAGCTCAACCCTTGGACTTGCGAAGTCGCGAGTAGCAAGGACGCGAGAGGGAAAATAAATATCGCTTCTTGGGGGTTCATGAAGGGAAGGAGAAAGAGTTCAACCGTTGAACACATGAAGTGGAGAATAGCGAGAGGAGCTAGCATTTATCGTATCCAATGGTCATGCATGGAGGGTGTTGATAGAAGGGATCCATACCATATCAGAATCTCAAGTATCAGCGATTGGTGAAGAAAATTCGAGGGTCTTCGAATCACGACTCGCGAGGTCGTGAGTTGTGAAAGGAGCTTGCATTTAGGCGTGTATGTGGTCTTATCGAGATAGGGACTAAAGAAAGGGAGCTAGTGCTTTGTCGTTAAGAGGCGGGTAGATCTGGATGGCTAGAATCTGCGTGGCTAGATCTACGACCAGGGTTTCATTTTGGAGCCCCTATGCCATTCTATGAAAAGGCGCTTGGTTTGTTTGGCCTATGGTCCTAACCCATGATCACGGGGAGGTGAACAGGGAAGAAATAACATGCGTTAGGCCCCCGTAGGAATTCGGGGATTCTGATCCTCGAGAATTCGGCGAAAATTTTATTATGCCATAGTGGGTGTGTCACAACAGCAGACTGTGGTGGTCATCTGAGCTGGAAGACCATAGCTAATAAAATTCTCAGAGATGGGTTCTATTGCCTTACGTTGTTCACTGATGTGCATCATAAAGTGACTTCGTGTCATAAATGTCAGGTTTTCGAGGGCAAAAAGAAGCTTCTTCCTTTTCCCATGAAACCAATATCTGTTGAAGCTCCTTTCCAACAATGGGGATTAGACTTTATTGGAGAAATAAATCCTCCCTCTTTGGGTCATCATAGGTAGATTCTTACTACCACAGACTATTTCACAAAATGGATCGAAGTTGTACCAAGCAGGCAAGCTAATGATTCTGTCATTATTAAATTTCTTGAAAATAATATCTTGTCTCGTTTTGGATGTCCTAGAAATATTATAACTGACAATGCAGATGCTTTCCGATCTAAGAAGCTCATAGAATTTTGCAACCAGTATCATATTGGTTTGGGTCATTCCACAACTTATTACCCTTAGAGAAATGGGTTGGCGGAGTCATCCAATAAGACCCTGGTGAACATTATTAAGAAGACTTTGCAAGAAAAGAAAAATTCATGGCATAACAAGCCAGTTTTTGCACTATGGGCTGACAGACTTACCACCAAGAGGTCAATTGGTATGTCACCATATCAACCGGTCTATGGAACTGAAGTATCTTTTCCCACTTCCTTAGGAGTTCCTGTCATGAAATTGCTGCAAGAGATGCAAGCCGAGCCAAACGACTCTCAAAGAAGGATAAACCAGATGATCCACTTGCAACAATCTAGAGAAGAAGTATACAACAAAAATCAGGTTGTCCAAGAAAGCATTAAGAAGATCTTTGACAAAAGAACTAAAGAAGATGACTTTGAGCTAGGTGACTTGGTTCTGAGATGGGATGCACGAAATGAGGATAAGGGGAAGCATGGAAAATTCAACAGTCTATGGAAGGGACCCTACATGATTCAAGCATTCAGGGGAAATAATGCCTTCTTGCTCAACAACAGCGTTGGGACAAATCTGCCAGGAGGATTTGTAAATGGTAGAATGTTGAATCACTATTCACCTCCTCAGTAGGAACATGTAGTCACACTTTCCATTGTACAAGCCATTTTCATTTTTCTTACAAGTTTCTGAGTGAAATAACTTTGATCAAATGGTTGAAGCCGGTAGAGAAGGCCCTAAGACACTGAACATTATCTTCCAATTTTCAAAAATAAAACCAATCAGGCAACGAAGGCAACTTTGGAGAAAAAATTTCAGAACATCAGGAATCAGGATTCTTGGCACTTCACAAGGAGAGTACCATCCCTAGGTGGAGCCATTGTTATAACCCTATAATTTATAGGATCAACTAGTGACAGAAAAGAGATGATTTTAATTGTTTTTGTTTGTCAAATGATTTTCCATTCTGCAAATAATTTGAGAAAAAGAAAAAGAAAAGAAAGAGAAAGGAAAAGAAAAAGAAAAAGAACAAAAGAGGGCATAAAAGAAATTCAATAGAGCCCCATGCAATAACAATGACTTGGTCCATACCTTTCAAGCATGGCCAAGTTCTTTTAAATTGATGTTGATAGGAGTAGTGAATAAGCTTGGATAAACTGTTTAATATTAGCTAAGTGATTTAGGTTAGTTAGTGAATAAATCTGACCAAACTACCTAATCTTGGTCAGATAACCCCAGGATAGAGTAATTTCTTAGTCCAACAGTTTAATTTGGGCTAATTGTCATAGGTAATTAGGTTAGAGAATAGGGTAGTTTTCTTTATCTCAATAAAACAAGCATGATGATCAATGTTGAACCATATCTTTGAGGTTTAAAATGTTTGATGTCTAACCCCTTGGTGATAAAAGCATGGAAAAGCTTGGGAAAAACCACGATATGCACTTATCCTAAGTTTTTTGGAGCACATATGCCTTTGGGCTCACAGTTAAGCACAACGCATAGATGAACGGCCAGAGAGCGAGCACCCAAATCTACGGTTGACAAATATTTCCGGACCCCATGGACCGTTCTACCTTTAACGGTGCGGGGGGGTCTGGAATCAGAGATAAAAAAGGTGCGTATATGAACAACTCAGATGTTAGGGCCTAGATCCACGGCCTAGATTGGATTCCAGACCCCCTCGACCGTTCTTCTTTTAATGGTGGGGGGGTCTGGAATGAAGTCTAAACATCGCGCACATATCTATGGTTGAGAAGAAAGCGTGCAAATCAACAACTCATGGTGTTTTTCGGACCCCTCTGACTAATCTGTCTTTAATGAAGGGGGGGGGATCTAGAATGGATTATTTTCTGGTGGGCCCCTTATCTCTACATGGCAGGAATCCATTGGTTCCGAATCCCACCGCCTCCCGCAGTCTGACGTACCTTGTCACCCCATGACGTCATTATCCACGTTTTTCCCCTAGAGGTCACTTCTCATTACTCTGTCAGTCGTTTCCCCTTGTTTTCCCTTTACAAGTCCTCTCACCATCGTTACTCCCCAATCAACTCCCGCCACTTCGCCCAGCCATATTCTTCAGTCATTGTCACCTGCCATCTCACACTCTAAATGACCCGTTGGCCATTTATTATTGGCTAAAATATCCATTAACCTGATGACATGTCTCCTGCGCCCAACAGGTATCCATTTTCTCAAAAACTACCTTCACCCTTCTTTCCCACATCATTCACCCTGTCGTCGCACTAGAGATTTTTTTTCCCCATTTTCCTCTACATTACAGTTAGTCGCCCAATGCCACCATCATCCCCGCTAACCTTTTTTTTTTACTTGCAGGTATTGTTACAGTGATGGTGCCAAAATCAAAGAAAGAAGAGGCCGAGGAGAATCCTTTCCTCCCGCCTCATGTTGACCTCGACAGGATCCATCTGGCTGACAAAGACCATTTAATTGAAGACACCAGATGTGAGTTCAATTTCACAGACTTACAGTCATGGATAAAGGACGTATTCTTGGACCAAAGTGACGAAACCGACCTCTGGGAGTCAAAACTTCCCTTGTATATTTTCCCCCAAGTTCACCATTTCCCCAAATTCACCCTCAAATTCCAAGCTCACTACCTCCCCGACCAGAGAGCCATAGTGTCCTCATCAGGAGAAATTATTTTCCTCATTACACCTAAAACCATTGACCAGAAGATGTAGATACCCAGAGCCGAATCTGCCTCACCTTTCAACCTTGAAATCATCACGGAACTATATCAGAAATTATCATTTCCCCAAAGAGCTTAGATTTTCAATCTTTTTCTCCCACAGGCCGCTCAACTCCCCACTACAAATCCCCCATATCCTTCATCCCTGTTATCGGTAAAGGGAAACCAAGTCATCTCATCGCTCTGTGCCCTGCTTGGGTATTTTTTGGATCAATGGGTGGATGAACCCATACTAGGTTTTTTGTCCATCTTCTCCACAGATGAGAAACCCACCACTGAGTTCGACTACAACGCCTTCCTGGCTGACAACATTCATGAGCAGTTCTCAAATTTCGCCACAGAAGGCATGTTCGAGTATTCCTCAATACTGGCTTACATGTTCCTATTCTTTCAAGCGGACTGTTACCCATAATTTTGGTCGTCGCGATGATGTATTGATGATGGTGTACTCAGGCTCTTCATAAGAACTTTCTCCTAAGAAAAGTTACTTTCATCTCTTCCCAGAAAACTTATTTTTGAAGAAGGTTCGTAGGCTGCTAGTATATTTTGCTGTGAGAATGATCCATTCTCGTAGGCTTCCTTAAGCCAGGGTGTGAACTTCTCACACTGTGTTGAACTGCTAGGGTGTGAACTCTTCCTAAAGCAAGGAAAAGATGAATTCTCGATGCTTCTAGAAGGGAATCTTCTAGAAGGATGGGTTGGCATTCGAATGGTTATCCTAGTACTGGATTCCCTGATATTTTGGGATCATTCTTATCCAAGTAACTAATTCATTCTCTCCTATATATTGAGTGAATTATCATGGAAAAGGTTAAGTAAGATGCATTGGAGAATTGGTGAAAGAATTGTGTGAAGGACTGAAGCTTGAACAACAGCTTGGAGACTCCAGCAAGTCTATCAAGAGGTTTTTATCTTCTTCATGCAAGGATTGAGAAAGTGTGTGTGTCAGAGCCAAGGGCCATCGAAAGGAAGTTTGCAACATCAAGGCTCAGGTTGTAATCTTTACTTTCCATTAATATGATACAGTAGCATGTCCCTTTCCCATAAAGCTATTTCCACTTTATTGTATAATTCTTTGATCATACACATAGATTGATTGTTGAATAGATTGTGCTATCTTCACTTTGGTTGGTTTGTGTTGTCTTGGTCTTGGATGCACGAGAGCACTAGAGTGAAGAGGGAGCAACAAAGACCATAGGAAGCGATAAGAAGGTATGTTATTTGTTCTTGCCTCCTAGTTAATTCAATAGTCAAAATCTAGGGAAAGAGTCATGTTATGTCTTGCTTTGTTCTAGATCCAGGTGGATCTAGGGAGATCGGTTAGTGTCTGCACCTATGGATTTATCCAATAACACGGACAAATTCTCCTTTTCAATGTAGAATATGGACAAGGATGGAAGGCCACAGGCAGTGACAACATGGACTTCACTGCTCAGACACAACTCTACAGAATTCAGCTTCAAACAATTTATCTAGCAGTTCTACCATCCCATGGTGAGCATGCTCAGTGGCAGACCCGAGCCGAGAATAAACGAGGAAATTTAGAGGATCCTACACCTCTCAAATCTTGCAAAAATGGGAGACTGGTACCTGTACTAGGACCACACAAAGATCAGAGTGTATGGGTGCGAATTGGCTCCATACAAGTTGCCCAAGTATTTTCCCATGAGGATATTTTCCCTGGAATACATAAGACAAATGATCAATTCAGATGAAATACATTTTGTGTCTTTGAAGAAGAAGAAACAACTCAAAATCAAAGGGAAGATTGGGTCTTTCATCTGCAATAGTTGAGGCACTAGGGAGGAAGCAGACAGATTGCTTAAATAAATGAAGTTTTTTGTTAGCTTCATATGGTACTATGACCCCTGCAGAATAATTTCAAAGATGAGAGTTAAGAATAAGAATATCCCATATGTCCACACATCCAGGCCTGAGATAGAGAAGTTCACCAACCAGACAGAATGGGAGCCAAACACTCTAGTTGAGATAGAATAGCAGGACCTTTCGGTCATTGTCTCACAGACAAATACCCCACAGGATCCCAAGGAGAAAATGCCCAGGAAGGACATTTCACCTTCCATCACTGAAGTATCATCTGAAGAGTTCCAACTACATACCAAGAGGCCAAAAACCAGTCAGGCATCCGACACGGCTGGTGAAAAGGGAATTCAATCCACTACAACTATGGAGGTTGATCGGTCATTCCTTAGTACAAGCAACAAACAAATCATGACTACAATGTTGACCAAGAATCCTACAGATACTCCACCAGCCAACCAGCTGAGAAAAATAGAACCGAAATTGAGTATTTTTTAGAAGTATGATCTGATCAAAAAGAAAAATCAGACGCTGACTAGCAACACGTATGCTTAGTTCTGGAAGTAAACATCAACTGCACAACACAGACTATTGTATGCATTCGACATTGAGAAGGGTAGAATGCACATGGCATTTTATCAAGCACAAGTGCTAGACCCGAAAGTAATCACCGATTACAAAAGGACAACTTTCGAATTTCAGATTAAAGATGTGCATCCAGCTGATCAAATGGATCTACACAGGCAAACTGGAGAAATGGTTTTCTCCACATTGGCACATGCTTCCACTGTTGCCTCCAAGTTACAAGTCTCTTTGAACAATGTCCAGACGCAACTGAAGTTAGAAAAAATATCATCCTTTGCCAAGGATAATAGGATTAAGACGTTGGAGGAACTAGTCCTCAAGATTGGATATGATCCCTCGAATGTGAAAGCAGTCGAGGAGATGCTCAAAAAGAAAAATGTCGATATAGCATCTTTGAGGAAACAGTTGAAACTTCCACCTACAGAAGATTCACAGGTAAAGGAAATAGCGGAGACAAAAGGGGAAAAGGATGAGATGCTCAAGCACATCATGGATCAAAATGCACAGCTGAAGGAAATGGAAATGGAATTGGAAAGACTAGTGAAAGAGAAGGAATAGTCAAAGCCCATGGAATTCATTCCACTGAGAACAGTTCCATTCATAGGAGTGAGAAAAACATCTGTAGCAGAAATTCCCTTGGAAAATCCGCTAACATCTCTGGAGAAGACTGTTGAACTGGCTAAATCCATGGAAGAAATGAATTTGCAAGAGACATAGATTAGCAGACTCAAAAAGGAGATTGAGAATCTTCAGGAACTCAAGTCTTCTTACCAAACTAGCTTCTCCAAGGAAAAAAAAACATCAGACCAACTCAAACAGGAATTGCAACATCTTCAAAAGCAAACAGTGGCGGGCAAAACACTTGTTGAGGTCAAAGAAAGTGTCTATATGGATATCACCAAGTCCATGAATGAAATATGGCCGATGATACAAATCATGTTCCAGAAAAATGAGCTGGTGCAAAGAAGTCAGCAGGCTATCGAGAAGATAAGAGAAGAATTGGGAGAGATGCCCATAGAAGCTGTTGAGATCATCAAATTTCTTAATTCCAAAACTAGAGAGGAGATAGAGGAGTTGAAGATTGAAGATAGGACAGAGACCATCCTTGAGGTCAAGAGGGTCTTGACCAAGAGAGGACTGATGTTACAGCTGGAGGAAAAGGTCCAGACCATGGACGCAGGAGTGAAAAGATTTTTCAGCAAGATCGAAGCTCTGCAGAAGAAAGGCCTTCCCGGTTTGAGAGTTATAAATGACAAGTTAATGACGCTTGTTGATTACAAAAAGAAACTAGCCACTGTGGATAAGGATAGCTCAAAAATCTTAGGAATACAAGGCAGTATCACAGGCAAGGCATTCTTGGATGCTTTACAGTTAGACATCAGTATACAACATGAGATCCAGTACATCTTCATCATCAAGCCAACTTTTGCCAAGTACATAGAGATGGATGAAGTATACCAAAGATTACTCAAAGTCAGCGTTCCCAGTAAACTTCGATGGGAAGAGTTATGCAGTATGATCGAGTAGGTGATGAGGTGTCCAATCCTAGTCAGCTATCCAGTCAGACGAGGTCGTGCAGAGGCCTCACCAACGGTTCACCCCAGAAATCAACATGAAGTTTCAACACGTCATCAAGCAGTTTCCTAAATTTTTGTATCTTGTTAAGTTAGTTAGCTAAATTTAGATTTTTCATGTCCTGATCTTTAATGACAGGGTCGTATGTAATTTTGATTATAAATAATTCAAACTTTGAAGTATTGAGGGTTGATCTTTACGCCATGCAAGCTACAAGATTGTAATCTTTATCAGGAGATCTTCCATTAATATAAAGAGACGTTTTCATAGGATTCTCGTGTGTTATTCATTGGTGATGTTTTCTTTTCTATGTTGAATGTTTTTCTTGCTCATTTTTCATAATTTTTTCTAATCTAAATCTTTTAAAAGTAACGCATGTTGCAGGATTTATCTTTGTATACCCTGTTTCAAACTTTGAAAGATTTTAATGTTTATCTTCTGATATTACAGTGAAGAAATTCTTAAATGCTTCTTTACTTTAATTGATATTCTCATCTTTTCTTCTATTCATCATTTTACTGCTAAAATAATCCAACGAATGCATTATCTTTCCCTGTGAAAAGAATCTTTTGTTTCTGGTTTAGATTTCTATCTTTATAACACAAACCCCATAGCCCAATGGATGCGTAAATCCCCTTCAGCAAACTCAACAAAAATAACAAACCAGTTAATCTTATTTTATATAACTAGCCTAATATCTTAAAGATAGAACATAACTAAATCATACAGAGAGATCCCTCTCTAAAACTGGTAGGGCTAGATTCTAGTTTCGATGTGGTTGGATAAAGTTACCTCTCGTAGATTTCTTCTTTCCTAACAAGCTCTAGAAATTTAAAGAGCGTTAACATTATGCATCCATATTATTTGTCCACACATATTCCTTGTTTTGTTAACTTACATCCATTATGCACTTAACCACATGCACAATCATAAATCATTTAAGTTATAATTATTTATAATTGTTCTAATGCAATCCTCAAAGGATTAATCATGTTGTCTTTTGTCATGACAACAGATCATCCTTTCTCATTTACTCTCTCATTTGTTTATACTAGCCTTTCCTGAGGGAATGGAAAACATTCCCCTCAATCTATCATTCAAAACCAAACTTTCACGACTCCTCATAATAGAGTCAACCATGCATCCATGGTATTCATTAAATCTTGGTAAGTGTAATTCTTCCCTTACATTTCACTCATTTAGGAAGTCACATCATGCCTTTAGTATACATATTCCCATACATTATATATATGTGAATCACTTGCACATTTAATATCATTCATATCTACTTGGTATTAATATC
>ML791144.1:41484-54166 GCA_009831015.1 Picea engelmannii
GTGGTTCATTAATGACCAAAAACTCAAGTGAATCAAGGAACATCTTTCTATAAAAAAAATTAAATGGCTCATTAATGATAAAAAATTCAAGTCAATCAAGGAACATCTTTTTATAAAAAAATTTCAAACTCAAGTGAGTGAGATTTATAGTTGAGCATGTGGCTTATTAATGACCAAAAATTCAAGTGAAGCAAGGAACATCTTCTTATAAAAATATTTCAAGCTCAAGTGAAAGTTAGAGTTGAGCAGATGACTCATTAATGATAAAAAATTATTAGGCAAGTGAATAAAATGACTTCCCATGAATTGAGAAGGAGGCTTGCATGACTTGGAAAGATACAAGAGAAGTATAATGTGTTAAATTAGAAAGGAAGTTTTGTAGAAATTATTCTATTGGGATTTGGTGACAACGAATTCCTCCAAGGATGGATCTGGATCCTATTATTCTACATTGGTTACAAAAAAATAGACCAAGTTAGAATATGGATAGGAATTTAATTTAATAATCAATTTATTGTCAATGTATATACATACATGTAAGCCCATAGAGTCAAGGTGAGACAGGCAAAGTGAGAACCTGCAAATCTGTTGTAATCTGCATGATCTGAATAATAACACAAGTGATGCCTATGCAACACAACTGATGCCTATGCTTGGTGGACGTAGCCCAATGTTTGGGTGAACCACGTGAAATCCCTGTGTTTATATATGTGTGTGATTGTTAATTATCTTATGTGAATTGTGTTTTTCACATTAGAAATTCTAACAAGTGATATCAAAGCTGGTTGGAGAAGCTTCAAATTCTCGGAGGAGACATAAAAATGAAATTTGTGTGAGGTGCATCGATTTATACATTGTCACAGAGGTGCATCGATTTATACATTTTTGTAGGTCCCTCCTCCAGAAGGGTGTGACGACATACTACTGACACTTTATACATGTTTGAAAACTTGGAATTTCTACACTCTAGCTATGTATTATAGTGCGTAAATATTTAAACATCGACGCACTCCAAGTGAATCATGAGGTGTGGACTCACCGCAGTCCAATGGTAGCGTGAGGTGTGGAAATTCGCATAATTTTATTATTGGAAATTTTGAGGTATGGTTCTTTGGAAAAGTAAAGGTGGAGGAGATAATTAAAATAAAAAGGCTTTTTTTAATTAAAGAGTCACCTTGGTGGATAAGTTAAAAAGGTTTATTATGGAGTGAAAATTTTAAGGTATAAACGTGAATGCTTATGGAGTAAAACTTTTTATTAAACTTTTCTTATATATTATTAAAAGGTTTTATGGAAAATATATGAATTTTTATTATTATAAAAGTTTTGTGGTTAACCTTTAACCTTATTTATTACGGATCCACATTTAACTTTATTTATTATTCCTCCATATTTAAAAGGATTTTATAGGCAGTGGACATTAGGAGATTTTTGTGCGAATGGCTAAGATGAAGAGTTCAAAGTTTAAAGTTGAAAAGTTCAACGATAAAAACAACTTTGAGCTCTGGAAGCTCAAGATACAAGATTTACTAGTGCAACAAGGGTTGCAAAAAGCATTGGCAGGAAAGTCAAAGAAACCAAAAACCATGACAGAATGGGAATGGGAATATCTTGATGCGAAAGCTCTTAGTACCATTAGTTTATGTCTGACTAATGAGGTTATGTTTAATATCATAGGAGAGGATACAACATCAGTGTTATGGAGAAAGTTGGAAAGTTTATATATCAAAAAAAATTGATGAGCATAATCTATTTGAAGAGACAGTTGTACAGTTTGTGGATGAAAGAAGGTACAAAAGTTGTTCACCATTTAAATAACTTCAATACCCTTATAGTTAAATTGACTAGTATGGATGTTAAATTTGAAGATGAGGATAAGGCTATTACACTATTCTGTTCATTGCATGAGTCTTGGGATAATCTAGTCACCTCTATTAGATTTATCTCAGCAGAGGTTTTAGATTATGTTTCTGTTGTGGGAGCTTTGTTGGATGAGGATATGAGGAAAGAATCTAGTAAAGAAACGTCAACTTCAGACACGGTGGTGGTCAGAGGTCGAACTAAAGAGAATAATGAGATAATTTCTTCATGATCTAAGTCAAGACACAAAAATGGTAAAGAAAAATGTTGGTACAGTGGAAAAACATGACATCTCAAGAAAGATTGCTGGAAGAGAAAGGAATTTGAGTAAAACTCTATGAAGGAAGAAAATTTGGATGTAACAAATTCATGTATAATTGATCAAGTTTTATCTGTTTCTAGTAATTTACAATATCAAGAAGAATCATAGATAGATTCATGTGCCTCCCACCACATGTGCTCACATATAAATTGATTATTTTCTTAACAATAGATTGATGAGGATGTAGTGTTTATGGGAAATGGTAGTCGCAGTAAAACTGTTGGGGTTGGCAAGGCTGGCAGTATTTGAATTAGGATGTTTGATGGTATTGTTAAGGAATTAATGGATGTTAGATATGTATCCGAGATTAAATAAAATTTAATTTCATTGAGAGTGTTGGATTCTTGTGGATATAAGTATACAGGTCAAGGTGGAGCACTCACAGTGTCATGAAGGAAACAATGGTTGATAAAATTTATAAGCTAGAAGGCAGTACTGAAGTAACATCTAAAGTGAAGGATGTATCTTCTTGTTCATGGCAGAAGTATCAAGGTCATAAGAGAAATAAAGTACTCGTAAGCAGTAATCATTTCGAGACTTGAAATCTTTGTTTTTGAATTCCTCTTTATTTTATATCTCTGCAAGTTATGATGGTAGTATGATGCAGGAGCATTGCCAACACATCAAGCGAGCCAGCACATCGTGCGGAAGATACCTGGATAATCCAACACACATTTTGAAACCACTTTGGGATTGTTACGTGATCTTAAATGATTCATTTAAGAGATGATGCACTTGTATATTGTAATGGACCTTGAGCGGATATCTCTCGTCCTTAGGTAGATGAGGCATTTAAAATAGTTAATGCTGGTAGATAGAATACTTAATTCTAGATTGGATAGTTTAGAGTTAGAGAGGGAAACCGGATATAGACACCCTCATTGTGTATTATAACATTATCGAAGCAGGAGAGAAAGAAGAGGAAGCAGAGAGAATTGTATGAAGAACACCCATGTATAGATATTGAATTAATAAAAGAAAGCTTTGATTCAAATCCATGGTTATGTGTCTATTCTCTGTGTATCGATGTTATTCTCATGAATATTTGCTTCCTGTCATACATGTGCTTTTATATGCTATGTATGTGATTTCCTAGTCGAATTGAAGTCTGAGAGGGTGAATGAATGAGTTTCAATTGTTTCTCTAAGTAATCCAGAAGATTCCTGCAAGGGGTGTAGTTGAATTATCTGCAAGGAGTGCGTTGACAGAAAAGTTCACTTACAGAAAGATTTTGTTCTCATTTCCTCTAGAGTGCAAATAGGCACAGTACCGTGCAAGGAGTGCATAGGCCAAGTGAAGTCTCGGAGTTGTGATTCTAAGCGGAGTATTGAAAGACTGCTACTGCAGGGGTGCGGAGAGTCGAAAGACTTCAACACTTAGACATTGTTGAAGATTTATCGCAAGGAGTGCACGTAGGAAGTTCTCAAAAGGACTTGAGAAGCGAAATGAAGCTCAGGAGGAGTAGGCCTTCGAATTCATCAAAGGATAAGTGTAGGGGAGTTTTTGTTGAATGTTCGAAGGAAGCGTCGCAGGTTGGTGAGCAGACCATGAGTCTCGTAGAGAGACACTTATTCCTTTTCATGGATTTTCACAAGAAAGAACAGACGAATGAAATCATCCGAGGAGATTTTTAGAGGGTTCCAGAGCCGTTGGATCTCTTGTAGACGCAAGGTGGCTATAGCACAGGAGTGGAGAGGATTCAAAGCTCAAGAGAGGTAGCACCATTTATCCAAGACGGTCAGGTCGGTGGATTGTTCACGAGATCGCCTATCGAGACCTCGTGAGGAAACTGCCTAAGCAAAGGTAAGGAGAGTCGTGAGATTGCAAGGAGCGAGATCTCAACTACTCTAAGGATAGGGTGTATTCACAGGAGTTGACAAGCGAACAGGTGGCACCACGGATCTCGAGAACTCGTAGGTGGAAGGTTTGAGAGATTGGCATTAAAAGTCATGAGTATGCGAAGCAGCGAAGTGGCAGGAGGATCAGGAGTATCCATCTGAATGAGACAGGTGGCGGAGATCTAAGGATCTTGCGGACTCGGGAGCTCACAAGAAAAGGCTTGAGGACTAGGCCACGAAAATTGCGAAGTTGGAAGGAAATGAGGTCAAGAGTCTCGGTACCTTGGACCTCGGAAGTCGACGGGAAATTTGTTAAACCACACAAGTAGTGAAGTCGTGAGGGAGCGAGGTCTCAATAGCGCGAAAATCTCGAGTGAAGTGACGGGTGTGGACGGGTCAAGTCACACGTGCGTATGGGAGTCTCGGTACCTCATGTATTGAAGGTCGAAAAACCAAAAGGTCGGTATAGTGAGTAGCGAGGTTGCGAGTTATGATCTGCTGAGGAGTTAAGGAAGGGGATCGTGCGATGAAGGGAATCTCTGGGTAGGAAGATTCCCGATAGGGAATCAGGAGAACCTTTGAGTTCTTCGGGCCAAGAAGAGAGGAAGGTCCTGTGTGAGCAGACGTGCATGACGAAGCGAAGTGCATAGTTGTGCCAGAGTGGTATCAGAGTGGTTATTTCTCTGTTTTCTGTAGCAGAGAAGAAGATAAAAATCCACCATGCTGCCAAGAAGAGAAAGATAGTCACCTGACCCACAACACAGGGAGGTGAGAAGAAGAGGCAGGCTGACACAAAATTCAGAAATGGAAAGGCAAATACGAGATCTTCAAGCAAGAATAGAAGACATGGAAGCAGCGCAGAGATGCACAGCCAATGCTGGAGATCTGAGTGACTCCAAAGATGAAGTTGAAGAATAACAACAAGGAGAAGTTGCAGCCAAAGATGCAACAAATGAGCAATTGATTAAAGATATCGGCCGGATGAGTTCAAAGACAAAGATGGAAATTCCATCTTACGAAGGAAGTCTGGATGCAGAAGAGCTTCTAGATTGGATTAGAGCTCTTGATACCTACTTTGAATATGAGGATATCGAAGAGGATAAAAAGGTTAGGAATGTTGTCACGAAATTGAAGGGACATGCAGCATTGTGGTGGGACGAGCTTCAAGCTGATAGACGTTGCAAAGGAAAACAAAAGATTAAAATCTGGGATCGAATGATTGCGAAGATGAAGGCAAAATTCATCCCAAGCGATTACCAAATCACACTGCTCAGGAGGATGCAGAACCTGAGGTAGAAACTGATGACAGTGAAAGAATACACTGAGGAATTCTATCGACTAAACATCAGAGCAGGTCATCAGGAGAGCGATGATGAGAAGGTTTCCAGATACCTTAATGGTCTGAGATACGACATTCAGAATGAATTAAGAATGACAACCATCAGTACGATGGAGGATGCTTATCAGATGGCTCTGAAAGCCGAGGAGAAGTTGAGCCGTAAGCAAGGTCAGTGAGGGCGAGGCAGAAGTTAGCCCAAAGGCAAGGCAGTTGCCCAGGATAAATACGAGAAGCCCAAGGAGGAATGGAAGAAACCTCAGGGTAAAGTTGAGAGAGGTGGAACCTCACAGCGAGGAAAAAAATATGCTGAGCAGAGAGGATAGCATAATTAGCAGCGAGGAGATTATGCTGACGCAAAAACTTTTTCTCATACCAGAGGTAGGGGAAGAGGCCGAGGTGGAATCATCACATGTTTCATGTGTGGAAATAATGGACACAAGGTAGTTGACTGTCCAGATAGGAAAAAGGATGGAGGAGAAGCTCACATCATTGAAGCGTAGAGATGTGATATTGAGAATGAAGACACAGAAAGTGGAAGGTCGCTGATGATGCATAAAGTTCTCTTAACAACCTAGGAAGGAGGTGGAGGACTTAGCTCAGAGGACCAGACTATTTAGAACAGCTTGCAAAACCAAAGACTGGAAATACAAGGTTATTGTTGACAGTGGTAGCACAGATAATATTGTTTCGACCGAGATGGTAGAGAAGTTGGAGTTGGAGACAACTGATCACCCAAGTCCATACAAAGTCTCGTGGCTACAGAAGGGACATCAGGTGAGTATCACTAAACAGTGTTTAGTTGACTTTAAAATTGGGGGATATAATGATAAGGTCTTGTGTGATGTCATTCCCATTGATGTATGTCATTTGTTGTGGGGAAGACCATGGCAATATGACCGAAATGTGGTTCATGATGGGAGGATGAACACCTATACTTTGGAAAAGGATGGGAGGACACACAGATTGCTTCCGATAAAGGACAAAGAAACGAAGTCGGAAGTAAGCAACACGATACTTCTCATGAGTGGGAAGGAGCTTCTTACAGATATGGAGAAGAAAGAAGATCCATAATTCTTTGTGGTCAGAAAGCCGAGAATTGTTCTGGCTAGCACAAGAGTGGATGATTTACCAGAAGAGATTCAGGAACTGCTCGGAGAGTTTGTTGACATCATCATGGACAAATTACCTCATTCGTTGCCACCGATGAGGAGTGTGAGTCATCACATCGATCTCATACCAGGAGCCAGTTTGATGAATAAATCTGCGTATAGATTGACGCCATAAAAAAATGAGGAGGTCAAGAAGTAGGTCCAGGAGTTGTTAGACAAAGGATTGGTCAGGGAAAGCCTAAGTCTGTGTGCTATTCTGACAATGCTTAGTCCAAAGAAGGACGGAGGTTGGAGAATGTGTACTGACTCAAGGGCGATCAAAAAAATTACCATCAGGTACAGGTTTCCAGTGCCGAGGATGGATGATCTGATGAATTTCCTGAGTGGGAAAAATTATTTTTCAAAGATTGATTTGAAAAGCGGATATCACCAGATTCGCATGAGGGAAGGTGAGGAATGGAAGACAACATTCAATACAAACGAAGGTTTATATGAATCGTTGGTCATGTCGTTTGGGTTGAAAAACGTGTCGAGCACATTCATGAGATTGATGAATGAAGTCCTAAGGGAATTCATTGGGAAATTTGTAGTTGTATATCTGGATGACATACTGATCTTCAGTAAGACCAAGGCTGAACACTTGAGGCATTTGGCTATTGTGATGAGGAAACTACAATAGGAGAAGTTGTTGATTAATATGAAGAAGTCCTCATTTATGAAGACAGATCTCATCTACTTGGGTTTTGTCATATCGACAAATGAGTTGAAAATGGATCCGAGTAAGGTGGAAGTGATCAAGAACTGGCCATCACCGAGAAATGTTTTTGAGGTGAGGAGTTTTCATGGTTTAGCTAGTTTCTATCGAAAGTTCATCAAGAATTTCACCGGAATTAGCGCAACAATGATGGACATGGTGAAGAAGGGACATAAGTCTTTTCATTGGACAACATAGGCTGAGAAGAGCTTCAACCTGTTGAAGCGGAAGATAACAGAACGACGAGTGTTGGTGTTTCCGGACTTCAAGAAGACATTTCAAGTGAAGTGGGATGCAAGCGGCTATGCCATAGGAGAGGTCTTGAGTCAGGAGGACAAGCCAGTTGCATATTTTAGTGAGAAGTTGGATGAAGCAAAGCTAAAATACTCCACATATGATAAAGAGTTTTATGCCATCATACAGACTCTAAAGAAGTGGAGGCATTACTTAATCCCAAAGGAATTTGTATTGTACAACAATAATCATGCATTGCAGTTTGTGAGTCAACATGAGAAGTTGAATCAGAAGCATGCAAAATGGGTAGAGTATATGCAGAATTTTACGTTTGCAATTAAACACATTTCGGGAACTGCTAACAAAGTGGCTGATGCTTTGAGTAGGAAGTGTTTGTTGTTGTACGAGTTCCGAGTGAAAATATTGGGCTTTGAAAATCTCAGGGACATGTATGCAGGAGATGCAGATTTCGGAGAAGCATATGAAGCAGTTGAGAATCCAGTTCTCAGGGATCAGAGCCCTTGGATAGATTACATGATCTAGGAGGGGTTGTTGTTCAAAGGCAATCAATTATGCATTCCAAATTGCTCCATGAGGGAGAATTTTCTAAAGGAGAAGCACAGTGGGGGATTAGCAGGACATTTTGGCCACGATAAGACATTCGCAAAGCTGAGCGAATCATATTTTTGGCCAGGCATGCGAGCATATGTCAAGAGGTTTGTTGACAGGTGTCGAATTTGTCAGCATTCGAAGGGGAGGAAATAGAATGCAAGTCTTTATCAGCCATTGCCCATACTAGAGAGGTCGTGGGAGGCAATTAGCATGGATTTTGTATTGGGTTTTCCAAAGAAATAGAGAGTTGTTGATTCTATATTTGTGGTGGTGGACAAGTTTTCAAAGATGACACATTTCATCCCATGCCAGAAGACCAGCGATGCGACTCACATCGCAAATTTTTTTTTCAAGGAGGTCATTGGACTTCATGGATTGCCGAAAAGCATAGTTTAAGATAGAGATACTAAATTCATAGGGCATTTTTGGAGGACCTTATGGGAGAAACTAGGAACTAACTTGGCGTTTAGTTTAGCTTACCATCCTCAGACGGATCGACAGAAAGAGGTGGTCAACAGAAGTCTGGGAGACTTGCTGAGAAGCTTGGTGACAGAGCACCATAGTAGCTAGGACAACATATTTCCACAGGAAGAGTTTACGTACAACGATTTAGTGAATCGAAGAAGAGGAAAGATCCCATTTTAGATTGTGTATGGGACACAACCGAGAGGAGTTTCTGAACTCGGGGAGTCAGAACAGACTGCGACTAGCAGTGCGAGCGCAAAGGAATTTGTTGAAGCAATGAAAGAATTTCACAGCAGGGTGAAGCAGCGATTGATAGACTCAAATCAGAAGTACAAGCGCAGAGCAGATCAGCATCGGAGAAAACTTCAGTTCAAATTTGGTGATATGGTTCTAGCAAAGTTGAGGAAGGAAAGGTTCCCAAGGGGAACATATGACAAGCTGAAAATGAAGAAAATTGGGCCATGCCGAGTCCTAAAGAAATTGGGAGAAAACGCTTACGAGATTGAATTGTCGGATGAGATCAGAATATCTCTAACATTCAATTTATCAGATTTATACCCATATAGGGATGAGGAAGCAGAGACTAGAACTAAGCAGCCAGTGATCTAGTGGAAGAAACAGATGTTGGTAGCAGAAAATCCATAGATGGAGTGCATACTGGACAAGAGAGTGGGTAAGAAGACTAGGAGGAAAGAGTACTATGAGTATCTGGTCAAGTGGAAGAACCACCCAGTAGAAGATGTCAGCTGGGAGACTGAAGCAGTGATACAGAAGCATGGACAGACTATGTGGGAGCTCATGGATAGGAGCCCATGAAAATTTTCAAGCCGAGGAGTATGATGCAGGAGCACCACCAACACATCAAGCGAGCCAGCACATCAAGTGGAAGACAGCTGGATAAGCCAGCACACATTTTGAAACCACTTTGGGATTGTTCCGTGATCTTAAATGATTCATTTAAGAGACGACGGACTTGTATATTGTAATGGACCTTGAGCAGATAGCTCTCGTCCTTAGGTAGATGAGGCATTTAAAATAGTTAATGCTGGTAGATAGAATAGTTAAGTCTAGATTGGATAGTTTAGAGTTCAAGAGGGAAACTGGATATAGACACCTTCATTGTGTATTGTAACATTATCGAAGCAGGAGAGAAAGAAGAGAAAGCAGAGAGAATTGTATGAAGAACACCCATGTATAGATATTGAATTAATAAAAGAAATCTTTGATTCAAATCCATGGTTATGTGTCTATTCTCTGTGTATCGATGTTATGCTCATGAATATTTTCTTCCTGTCATACATGTGCTTTTATATGGTGTGTATGTGATTTCATAGTTGAATTGAAGTGTGAGAGGGTGAATGAATGAGTTTCAATTGTTTCTCTAAGTAAGCCAGAAGATTCCTGCAAGGGGTGCAGTTGAATTGTCCGCAAGGAGTGTGTTGACAAAAAATTTCACAAAAAATTGTTCTCATTTCCTCTAGAGTGCAGATAGGCATAGTGTCGTGCAAGGAGTACGCAGGCCAAGTGAAGTCTCAGAGTTGCGATTTTGAGTGGAGTATTGAAAGACTGCTATTGCAGGGGTGCGCAGAGTCAAAAGACTTGAACACTTAGACGTTGTTGAAGATTTTCCGCAAGGAGTGCACGCAAGAAGTTCTCAAAAGGACTTGAGAAGTGGAAGGAAGCTCAGGAAGAGTAGGCCTTCGAATTCATAGAAGGATAAGTGCAGGAGAGTTGTTGTTGAACGTTCGAAGGAAGCGTCGTAGGTTGGAGAGTAGACCACGAGTCTTGTAGAGAGACACTTCTTCCTTTTCGTGGATTTTCACAAGGAAGAACGGACTGATGAAATCATCCGAGGAGATTTTGCGAGGGTTCCGGAGCTGTTGGATCTCTCGGAGATGCAAGGTGGCTACAATGCAGCCGTGGAGAGGATTCAAAGCTCAAGAGAGGTAGCACCATTTATCCAAGACGGTCAGGTCAGTGGATTGTTCACGAGATTGCCTATCGGGACCTCGTGAGGAAAGTGCCTAAGCAAAGGTAAGGAGAGTCGCGAGATTGCGAGGAGCGAGATCTCGACTACTCCAAGGATACGGTGTATTCACAGGAGTTGACAAGCGAACAGGTGGCACCGTGGATCTCGGGAACTCGTAAGTGGAAGGTTTGAGAGATTGGCGTTAAAATTCGCGAGTATGCGAAGCATGGAAGTGGCGAGAGGATCAGGAGCATCCATCTGAATGAGACAGGTAGCGGAGATCTAAGGATCTCGCGGACTCAGGAGCTCGCGAGAAAAGGCTTGAGGACTTGGCCACGGAAATCGCGAAGTCACGAGGAAACGAGGTCGCGAGTCTTGGCACCTCGAACCTCGTAAGTTGATGGGGAAGTTGTTAAACCACACAAGTAGTGAATTCGTGAGGGAGCGATGTCGCAATAGCGCGGAAATCCTGAGTGAAGTGACGGGTGTGGATGGGTCAAGTCACACGTTTGTATCGGAGTCTCGGTACCTCGGGTATCTAAGGTCGAAAAAACAAAAGGTTGGTATCGCGAGTAGCGAGGTCGCGAGTTACGATCCACCAAGGAGTTAAGGAAGGGGATCACGCGACGAAGAGAATCAGTGGGTAGGAAGATTCCCGATAGGGAATTAGGAGAACCTTTGAGTTCTTCGGGCCTAGAAGAGAGGAAGGTCCTGTGTGAGGGGACATGCATGACGAAGCGAAGTGCACCACTGTGCCATAGTACAAAGGAATGTTGTGTGTAGAATCCTATTTCTCATAGGGTCATCATTGTGAGATATAGTATGTATGGAACAACCAAAAGGTATGACTCAAGATCACAAAAGTAAATTTGTTTGCATGCTAGATAATTCATTGTATGGCCTAATGGTACCCAGGAAAATATACAAGAGGTTTGAATCCTTCATAATGAGTGAGAATTTTTCAAAGGGTAGTTCTCTGATGATATACTTGACGCAAGCCGAAGCATTTAGAAAATGAGTAAGAAAATGACTCACGTGGACATGACAATTTAGATAAGGGATCAATGAAAAGAAAAACAAATTATGGGCATGGAAGTACACATAGATATTAATGGTAAGTTGTGGTTGGAATTCAATATGAACATTGTAAAACCAGTTTTTATCCCTCTTTCTTTCCATTATAAGTTTTCTTCAAGCATAGGGTCTGTCTATAAAGAAGAAAAGATTATGTCTCGTGTAATTTCAGTAGGAGGTCTGTTGTATGTGATGAAATGGTTATGACGAGATGTTTCACATGTTAATGATGTTGTTAGATATTCAATTGTTGGTGAAATGGGTGCTTAGGTGTTTGAGAAGCACAAATGTCACCTATAATGGTTACACTACAGGTGTCTTGGATAGAAGAGATCTATCACTAAATATGTCTCACAACACAGTTGTGGACAACATGTTGAAGGTGGAGTGATCCCTCAAGAAATCCAAACTTGTGCAAGTCACACAAGCAAGATCATGAAACCAATTTTATTAGAGAAGTTGCAGTGGTGTTTGGCTTCTCTTGGCTTGCAGAAAAGGTGAAGAACAAAAGAAAGAAGCAAAGTATGAGGTTAGTTGTTGTCAAGGTGGAGATTGTTAGGATTTTGTGACAACTAATTCCTCCAAAGATGGATTTGGATCCTACAACCAAATAGACCAAGTTAGAATATGGATAGGGATTGCATTTAATAATAAGATTCTTGTAAATGTATATAAATATATGTAAACATGTAGAGCCAAAATGATAGAGATGGACTAACCTGCAAATCTGTTCTAAATAAGACAACCCATGTCTATGTTTGGATGAACCACATGAAATCCCTTTATTTACCTTTATTTATATATGTGTGAGATTGTTAATTATCATATGTGAATTGTGTATCCTACAACCAAATAGACCAAGTTAGAATATGGATAGGGATTGTATTTAATAATAAGATTCTTGTAAATGTATATAAATATATGTAAACACGTAGAGCCAAAATGATAGAGAGGGACTAACCCGCAAATCTGTTCTAAATAAGACAACCCATGTCTATGTTTGGATGAACCACATGAAATCCCTTTATTTACCTTTATTTATATGTGTGAGATTGTTAATTATCATATGTGAATTGTGTTTTCCCCACTATCAATTCTAACACACA
>ML791144.1:64518-82732 GCA_009831015.1 Picea engelmannii
GTTGCATCAACACTCCACCTAGACCTTCCTTGGATGCATCCATGCATACCAAGAATTATTTTTTCCATGTCACGAACCTTCAAAATCGGCGTTGTCATTAAAAAATCATTAATATTTTTAAATTATTCCATGCATTTATCTGTTTATACGAATTTCTTATTTTTCCTCTGCAATTTTGTAATTGGATTTTCTACCTTCAAAAAACCCTCGATGAAGCATCGATAATAACCTTGTAACACCATAAATCTAGATACTTCTTGTATTTTTTCGGTGCTTTCCAATCCATAATATCCTCAACCTTTGATGGATCCACAAAGATACCTTCTCCAGATATGATATGTCCCAAATAATGAATCTTCGTTTGGTAAAACAAGCATTTCTATAGTTTCCTGTACAACTGGTTTTCTTTCAGACACTATAAAACCAATCTCAAGTGTTTGTGTGCTCTTCCTTCATCCGAGAATAAACTAGTATGTCATCGATAAATACAAGTAAAAAAAATTCCAAGTATTCTTAGAACAACTCATTCATCAAACTCATGAATATGCCCGGGTATTTCGTCAATACAAAAGGTAAAACAAAAACTCAGTGTATGAATATTGTCTTAAATGAGGTCTTAGGGATATCTTCCTCAATATGTAATTGATGGTATCTTGATCTCAAGTCAATATTTCAAAACAATGTTTCTCCCTTCATATGATCAAACGAATCATTAATCCTTGGCAACGGATATTGCATCTTGATCATAGGTTTGTTCAATTGACCGTAGTCAATGCAAGGCCTCCATGATTCATCCATTTTTCTAACAAAAATCACCGGTGCACCCAATGACGACACACTTGGATGTATAAGTCCCAAGTCTAGTAACTCCTTTAATTTCATTGTCAATAGCTGCAATTCAAGTGTGGACATCCGATATGGAATTCTTACAATCGATTATGTTCCAGGTTTTAAGTCTATTGCAATCTCCAATTTTGGGGCACCAAGGGGAAACTCAAATTGGGACGCACATGTTAACCTCAACTAAGTTGTATTTCATTGTGTTAGAGCACATAATATGTGAATAATTAGGTCAATTATTATAAAAGGTGAACCTATCTCTAATACAAGCATATTTTTCATTTTCCAAAACCTATATCTTCATTTTCTCTAGTTGTTTGATAGTTTCTATGTTTCTTCTTACTTGGTTTTTTTCTGGGTTGTGCTCAGAAATGCCAGTGCGCCTTTCTCAATGGATGCACCTTGGCTTCAATTTTTTTAATGATTCCACATCTGAGAGTCAACCTATCCCTTCGTTTTTTCAATATCTCGAGTGACATTCCTCTTACTACAAGTTACTCAAGGCAAGAAGGAGGGGTGCACCATCTAGGTTTTGCACCCTTGATAGGGTTTTTATTTTTAACTCTCGGGAATGAAAGAAGTGATACCTCGTCAATGGCGACACTAAGACTCTCCCTTTGGTCTCCATGACTCATACTGAGATATTCTATCCCTTTTGATAACCTCATTCCATGCCAGCATTGGTTTCAATCTATTTTATCTTCCCCACAAGAGTGAGGTGCTCCATCTTAGAAATGCACCCTTCCTTCAGTTTTGGGGAAAATACCATAAGTTTTTAGATGTGAAATATAAGGGAATAGATCTACTTCTTAGGGAGATCAATTGGTAATGGAGATTCAAGATCCAAGGAGAAGCTTCAGATCATGAGTATGAGCCCAATTGTTTTTTAGTTTTCATGATTTCCAATCTAGATCACACCCTTCTCATGGTTTCCTTATCAATATCGGTGGGTGCATAGGTCTACTAGCCCAAGGGGCACACAAATATCCACCACCAAGAGAGGATATTCACAAATATATCATCCTACAGATCTCTCCCTCTATTTCTTCTCTCCACCTTTGCTCCAAGGCATTGCACACTGTGTTCCCACAACAAAACTTCACCCATATTTTGTTTCAAAGACAAGTTATTTTTTTCTTGAATACTTAATTTTTCGTGAAGATGCCTCCTAGAAGAGATCCCTTGCCAGTGGACTCAAACTATAATACCTCAAATCCTGTACAAGTCCTCACCTCTTTCCTTAATGAGTTACTAAGAATGCAACAACAAAATAATCGAGATCCCCTCTGGTTGGATACTCTAATCCAACTCCCTAAGTTTTCTTGGAAAAACAATGGAGAAGTTCTGGATTCATGGATCCGTAGAATCTCCCAATATTTCAACACTTGTAGAGGCCTCACCGAAGAAAGAAAACTTCAAATCATTGCCTTGCAATTGGAATGACCTTCCCAACTCCCTTCAGTTGGATACTCTAATCCAAATCCCTAAGTTTGTTGGGAAAAACAATGGAGAATATGTGGATTCATGGATCCATAGCATTTCCACATATTGCAACACTTTTCTAGGCCTCACCAAAGAACGAAAACTTCATATCATTTCCTTTCAATTGGAAGGACTTTCCCAAACATGGTGGGATAGAAATCAAGAAAAGACCACATTCGTGGTAAATATTGGGGATGCTCCAGGATCCTCTACCTCTCAACCACTCAAAAGTTGGTCTCAACTTTGTGAATCCTTGAGAAGTTGTCTCTACCCACCTCTGTACCTACAATATTTATTTATCATATGGCACCAACTCTGCCAACTCCCTACACAAGGAGTGAAATCATACATTGACTACTTCTCCAAGTTGCGTCTTGTCACTGATTATCAGACCATTAAAAAAGACACAGTAAAGAACCATTACCCCCTAACCTGGATTGAGGAGTTACTTGAACTGTTATCAATTTTTATCGTAAGTTTATTCTGAATTTTTCAAAGATTTCTTGTCCTCTCCATCAACTATCTAATATTCATTCCACCTTTATTTGAACTAACGAAGCTACCAACCACTTTGTTCATATCAAGGAGGCACTATGATCATCTCCAGTTTTTCATTTTCCATACCTCTCTCAACTATTTGAGTTTGAGTCAAATGCCTCACAGTATGCGATTGGTGCTACGCTTAAACATGGAGGCCACCTCACTGCTTATCACTCATAAAATATTTTCAAGGCTAGGAGAAATTATAGTACTTATGATAGCTTGGTCCAAGCTCTCAAGAAATGATGTCATTATTTGTTGGGCAAAGAGACTATTCTACATACAGACCATCATCCACTAATTTTCATTAATTCATAGTCTAATATCCAGGAGCAAAGGCATATTAAATGGGCATCCTACATTCAACAATTTCATTTGGTAATCTGATATAAGAAGGGCACTTCTAATAAAATGGTTGATTTTCTCAGCAGGTCACCAACTCGAGTTCTCCCAATTTTAGAGGTGCATTGTGCTAATTATGATACATGGGAAGATCAATATGCTATTGAACAGGACTTTCGAGAGATTTGGGTTGCCTTATGTAGTCCCATGGTTGTCAATCAGACTCCATTCTTCGACTACACCATCCAAGATGGATGGTTGTACAAATTAAACTTGCTTTTTGTTATAAACTTATATGATTGTCTCTTTCTCATTAAATAAGCTCATGCATCAGCCTATGGTGGCCACTTTGGTACCACAAAGACTCTCCTACATCTACAACGCCATTTATATTGGCCTTCTATGTAACCCCAAGTTGAGAAATTCATCATAGCTTGTGCATTATGTTCCCAATCGAAGCCATCGAATAGAAAACATGGCTTATACCATCCATTGCCTCTCCCTTCTCGACCCTAGGAGTCAATCTCTATGGATTTCTTAGGTGGACTACCTACCACCCAAAAGAAACATGATTAAATCTAGGTAGTGGTATGTCGCTTTAGCAAAATGTCTCTTTTCATTCCATGCACAAAGACTACTATAACAACACTAACAACATAGTTGTATTTCCAACATGTATGGCCACATTTTGGCCTACCAAGCAACATCATTTCAGATAGAGACTCATGCTTCCTCGACACATTTTGGAAGACCATATGGGTGCTACTAGGGTGTCAGCTAAATTTATCTACTACCTTCCATCCTCAAATGGATGGCCAAACAGAGGTAGTAAACCGGGTATTGGTACATGCTCTCCGAACTCATTTTGGGCGCAACAAACAGTGGGACAACTACTTACATATTTTGTGGCATAGCTACAAAAAGGCAACACACTCTTCTATTGGGTTATTTATGTTTTAAGTATGTTTAGGCTTCCAACAAACATCACCAGATGACATTTCCCTCACTTTGGATTTCCAAGGTATTGTGCATCAACAACAAGAACAACACTCAACCCACCGGTTTCTTCAACAACTTTCACAATGACACACTACAGTAAAATCAACACTAAAAGCATCTCAAGATTGTGCAAAGAAAAGGCATGACAAACAAAGGACCTCCATGTCAATTCAGCCTGAATATAGAGTCTTGTTACATTTGGATAAGAAATGCTTCAAAGGCTCGCATCATAAACTTTCTCCAATTAGATATGGCCCTTATACCATTCTAGAAAAGAATGGGGAGAATGCATATCGATTAGATATTCCTGCCAAGATCGGGACACAAAATGTCATCAATTTTAACAATCTAAAGTTGTTTGATCCTCGCCTCCTAGAGGAACTAGTTACAATTACACAACTAGTACAATATCCCGAACTTCCAACTCCCGTTGTCCGAATATAGACTACTTCACACTAGGACTCGTTCTACAAGGAACCAGGCCTACAAGTCCTACCTTGTGTCATGCCAAGGACAAAATCTAACTCAGGCAAAGTGGATGACAACTGAAGTGGTTCACCGTCTCTTTTGTCGGCTTCACATGGAAGTGGGGACTCTTCCAGAACTAAAAAGGGAGGAATTGGGCCACCATGGGGAAAGTCAACTTGGTGCGCACATTTTAACCTAGGCTAAGTTGTATTTCATTGTTTTAGAGCACATACTATGTAAATAAGTCTATCCCTTATTATAAAAGGTCAACATATATCTAATACAAGAATCTTTTTCATTTTCCAAAACCTATCTTCTTCCTTTTCTCTCCTTGTTTGATAATTGTTATGTTTATTCTTTCTTGTTTTTTTATCTCGGTTGTGCTATGAAAATACAGTGCACCTTTCTCAATGCCTGCACCTTGGCTTAATGATTTTGAATGATTCCACCTTTGAGATTTCTCCTATCCCTTTGTCTATTCAATCTCTCATGTGGAATTCCTCTTACTACAAGTTACTCAAGGAAAGAAGGAGGGGTGCACCATGTAGGTTTTGCGCCCTTGTTAGGGTTTCTCTTTTTAACTGTTGGGAATGAAAGAAGTGTGACCTCCTCAATGGCAGCACTAAAACTCTCCCTTTGGTCTCCATGACTCCTACCGAGATAGCCTATCCCTTTGTCTAACTTCAGTCCATGCCATCATTGGTTTTCATCTATTTCTGCTTCCCCATAACAATGAGGCACTCCATCTTAGAAATGCACCCTTCCTAGAGCTCTGGGGAAACTGCCAAAAGTTTTTAGATGTGAAATCTAAGAGACTAGATCTCCTTCTCAAGCAGATCAAATTCCATTACTGGCGATAATCCTGGTAACTCCTCTAGAAATATGTATGCAAACTTGATAATACAGGTAGGTTTTTCAATCCTTCCATGTCACCCTTTTCATTAACCGCTAAGATGGAGTACAACTTACACCCTTTGTGCATACATGTCCGTAATTGTAAGGAAGAAGTAAACCTCAATGAAACCCCTTAGTTTCTTCCTACAATTACTCTACTCTGCCCCAAATCATTTTTCAAACTTAATCATTTCATATTGCAGTTAAGTATCGCATCGTGTGATTCTATCAAATCCATCCTAATCACTATATTGTAAGAGCCCAATATTGTAACATACAAGTTTTCACTTGTCACAAAGTCACCCAAGTTAATGTTACAATCCTTCACTTTACCTCCAACCTTTTTTTTGGCACCCGATGCCATTTCCACATGTCCAAAATTATATTGTTCGACTACCTTTACCTTAATTCATTTAATTGGAACACTAGGTATAAAAATTTCAGTATCTCCTAGATCCATTAAAATGCTAAAATGTTGATCAACGATCATACTTGACATCTCGAGATGGGTGGATTAATGCTTGACCTAGTCGTTAGTCACCACTGCATGTATCTTGTGGGACTTTCCTAAATCACCAACTATCGTAGGTCCTAATGATATAGAAACTCTTTCCTTCTCAATAGGACAGTCTCTCTAGTAATGTGGCTCTTCAAATGTCCAACATCCATTGCTCGGTTCGGTGCTCCTAGTCTAAGAAGTAGAAATTGTTGGCCTAGGAGTTTGTTGGGATGGTTTGTTATGAAGACTAGGTCTAAAATGTTTCTACTATTTTGATGATTGGTAGGGAGTCCTGTATTGAGGAGTATTTCATCATGGTGTCAAGAAGACAGGTCTTCTTGGCATATCACGAGACCCAAAATGATGTCTAGATGGTGTTCTCTCGGTGTCTCCTATCGTGTATGTCTAGAAGGAGTCTTGCACAGACCCCCACTATTCTGATCTTCCTCAGCTATGATGTCTTTTTGAACTACATTGTGCAATTTCTAAGGCATCAGGATCCTCCCCTTCTCACAAATGTTGAAGTTAAGCTGGAACACAAAATTGTTTACCTTTAACTTCTTTGTGTTCAGATGTGGAGCATATTTCAGTAGCTCCGTGAACTTGGCCTCATACTCTGGTATCATATAACTACCATGTCATAAGTCAATGAACTCATTAAGCCAATGCTCAATGAACTCATCAAAAAAGTACCTCTCCTAGAATCCTTCCTCAAACAATTTCCATGACACGTCTTCAATGAACATGTTTAGATGAGGTAAGAGTGTCTTCCACCAAATTATAGCACTCCCTTTCAATTGAAACACCTCAATTAAGAATTTCATGTTGGAGGTGTAATCGTGTAGTGAAAAGAACATTGCCATGTTCTCCAACCATTCCATAGTGGCTAATCCATCAGTGGCACCCCATAACTTAGGATATTTCACTTTCTCATGTTTTCTATGTATACTACTACTACCTGTTGTTGTGCATTATGAACCCTTATTGTGCACAAATGCTCTTCACTCATCTTGGTCGAGGCAGTTGATCAACGTCTTTGACATCCTTTGGAAGGATCTCACCATACCTACCACATCTCCCACAACAACCTAGACCTGCTTTGTAGTCTTCTCCTCTCCAAGTGGAACCCATCCCTCCCGCGTGGATTATCCTGGAGGAAGCATACTTCTTCCCCTTGCACCACGTCGTCTACTCATCCCACATCCTCTGACCATGATACCTATCATCAACAAATCCAAAATTTTATGACTGGTACATCTTTACTCATTTAATTTAACCAATTGAAGGTGTAACATGTCCCTTATCCTATGGTTGGACCTACTCTGATACCATATGTAATATTCCCTTCATGTACACAATTAAGTAAGCCAACATAATGATTTGACCCAAAATTTTTATATATATATACAACCAAGTGGAAAAATTAATCACTACAATCTATTTAAGAAAATGAACCTAGCACCCAAATTAACAACTCGTAGACAATCTGAGTTTATTCAACATGTAATGATCCCAAGCCAAATTTTCCATTTGGTATCACTAACTACTATCAATTTATTATGGTGCAGGTGTTTATTGAGTTATTAAGTGCATGCAATATTTATCCAACACATGAAGATCATAACACAAGCAAGATATATAGAAGCACAAGCAAGATTTGACCTTTTTATTATGTAGAATCAATACAATAGATGGCCGATTTGGCATAAACCTCAGATGGTCGTACAATTAATAGATATGAGATGCTACAAAATACTCTGCTGATACAAAAGAAGCCTCCAAAGGATTAATAAGTAATGAAGAGCAATACCCAGGAGATTTGGATGTCAAATCCCTCTAATTGAAGAGTGCCACGCTCCAAGTGAAGTCTAAAACCCTCAAGAATTCGGACCTAATGGAAAGATTCTCCAAACAAGATCAAAATCATCCCAATGATAGATTAGGGCAATGGGAACATCCTCCTACATTTTCAAGCCCAACGTCCAAGCGCAACCCCTCCAACTACTGAATCTCCTAAGGGAGTTGCACCCACCTGAATAGCTGAAACCCCAATGAAACTCGTCCCTGAAGGAATACAACTCCAAATGACTTGAAACTCTCTCGTAATGTATATCGGACTAAGAAAATCCTAGGGAAGAAGTTTTATAACCAAATCACAAGAAGATCTCCCTAGATCTGAGTTTTTTTGAATCACAAGATGTCCCCTATGGCTCTAAGACGTCCCAATCTACAGATAATGATATAAGGATGATAACCCTCTAGAAAAGTCCTCAAACTGATGATCATGCCCCTGCAAACAAAACCCAAGTGTAGGAATGGCCCTAGGCCCTCTCGATAAGATGGATCGAATGTCCCTCTAGATAATGGTGCAGCCTTGCTGGAATCACAAGAACAGTATGGCCTGCTACCTTCTGAAGCACTAGATGGAGATGAACTGAGATTATAATGGTGTGAGGGAATCTTTCATCCCTGAGACCAAGCTGTGGAACAAGTTGAGTGGATATTTCACGAGTGAGTTGCTCACAAGGGTTTATACAACAAAACCCCTAAACTGAATTCTCAAGAGCAATAGCAAATGCTAATCCAAAACCAAAATGAATAATAGGTGCCCCCTGGCCTCTTACTTATACCTTTTCCTTCTAATTCCCTATTTAGTTAGGTTAAATTCTAGGGTTAATCTTCTATTCTTCTTTTGAGTTATCTTTTACCTTTAATCCCCTTTTTCCTTTCTCAAGTCAACTTAAAACTAAAACTTTAGCTTCATTGAATTCCCCCTTCAGTGTAAGACTGTGACCTAGTGGGGGTGCCCAGGGCACTGAGTCTCCTCATCACCTATCTAAGAGGTGGGGGAAATTACAGTCTCCCCTGCTTGAAATTGCTTGTCCTCAAGCAATTCCAAACCTGCTTCTCTTACTACGTGTTACTGCTCCCAGGTGGCATCCTCAATGGGTAAATCCCTCCACCTGATCAGGTACTTCCTGATGCTTCGGTTTCTGAGCTTCTTCTCTCAGAATTCTAGCACCTCCTCCAGAATCAAGAAAAGTTTTCCCTTCTCATCCATGGGGAGTAATACCTCAATAGGCCTGATGTGTTGACTGAGGGCTTTCTTAAGGCACGAGACATGAAAAACGTTATTAATTATGCTACCCTGTGGAAGCTCCAACTCATAAGCTATGACCCCTATCCTCCTACTAACTCTGTAGGGTCCAAAAAATTGTGGCTGCAGTTTCTCCACTCCGCTTCTTTTAATGGAAGCCTACCTGTATGGTTGCAATATCAAGTAGACTAAATTGCCAACCTCAAAAGTCCGGTCAACTCCATGCTTGTCTACTTGGAACTTCTGTTGGTTTTGTGTCCTTTGTAGATGATCCTTCAATTCCCTGATAATCTCTTGGCTTTGCTGTATCCAATCCTATACCATCGGTGCCCTGTTGTCTCCGAATGAAATATCTACAAATTACAAGGGATCATAGCTATACAAAGAACTGAATGGAGACATGCCAATAGACATATGTTGGGTGGTATTGTAGCAATATTCTCCCAAATGCAACCATCTGACCCATTCCTTCTTTTTACCTACCACATAGTTTCTGAGATAGCCTTCCACCCACTTGTTAGCTATCTATGTCTGTACATCTATCTACGGGTGATAGCTAGTGCTAGGGGTCAAGGCCATACCAACCAACTAGAATAACTCCTGCTAGAAAGTACTCATAAACCTGTTATCCCTATCGCTAATAATGGTCTTGGGGAGGCCTTGTAACCTAAAAATATTCCTGAAAAATAGTTTGACCACCTGTGTTGCACTGAAGTCAGTAGCTATGGAAAAGAAGTGTGTAAACTTCGTTAACCTATCCACCACTACAAATATGCAGTCCTTTCCTTGCATCTTTGGTAGCCCGGTGATGAAATCCATAGATATGCTTTCCCATTTGTGCTTCGGAATGGGCAAGGGTTGCAAAAGTCCTGTTGGGTGTGTGTTCTCATCCTTGTTTGCTTGACATGTTGCACACTCTTTAATGTGCCTAATCACATCCTCCTTCAACCCTTTCCAAGAGAATCTTTCTCTCACCTGCCTGTATGTCTTATTGATCCCCTGATGTTCTACCATTGGTGAGTCATGGCATGTCTATAATACCTTGTCCTTGAAGGCCGACCCAGAAACCAAGAAGATTCGGTCTCTGTAGTAGATGAGGTCATTAATAACCTTGAAATATTCATCTTGTATCTGTCTATCCAGTTATTGGCATGCAAACTCATCCTTTGAATACTCCATCACTAGTTGGTCTTTCCAATCAACTGTTATCCCTGTTATGGCAAGGATGGATGGTCTCCTAGATAAGGCATCCTCTACCACATTATTATTTCCTTTGAAAAACTCAATGTCGAAGACATAGGCCTGTATTTTGCTTACCAATTTTTGTTGCCTCTCCTTCAATTCCTTCTGTTCCAATAAGTATTTGAGACTGTTATGATCTGACTTGACAACAAACCCAACACCTACCAAGTATTGCTGGAATTTGGCTAGTGCATGCATGATAGCCAACATTTCTTTATCGTAAATGTTGTAGAGTAGCTCAGGGCCCCGAAGTTTCTGACTCTCGTAGGCAAGAGGGTGCCTCTTGTGCATCAGTACGGCCCCTATTCCTTCCTCGAATGCATCACACTCCAAGGTAAATGGAAGACTAAAATCTGGAAGGGCTAAGAATGGGCACATACTCATCACCTTCTTCATATTTTCCATCATTTTTTGATCCTCCTCATCCCACATGAATGCTCCCTTCTTAGTCAAATTGGTCAAGGGTGCACATAATTGAGACAATCCTCTGACAAACTTTCTGTAGTATGATCACATTCCCAGAAATCCTCTCAACTCTATGAGTGTCTTACGAGTGGGCCATTCCATGATGGCTTCAATCTTCTCCTGATGCACTTATACCCCTTTTCCTCCGATAATGTGTTCTAGATAAAGGACCTCTATCACTCCAAACTCACATTTCGATTCCTTAACATATAACATCTGTTCCTCCATAATTGACAAAATCTTGTCCAAATGCCTAAGATGTTACTCCCATGTACGGCTATAAATAAGCAAGTCATCAAAGAATACTAACAGGTGCTTCCTTAGCTGCTTATTGAATATATGGTTCATACATTACTGGAACGTAGCACGGGCATTGGTTAACCCAAAGGTCATCACTAAAAAATCATAATGACCATAGTGACATGTAAAAGTTATTTTTGAGATGTCTTCTTTCCTCATCTTGATTTGATGGTAGCCAGAACGAAGGTCAATCTTAGTGAAGTAGATGGCCCCGTGCAATTCGTCCAACAGTTCATCAATCCTTGGTATTGGGTACCTGTTTTTCATGGTATTTTTATTCAAGGCCCTGTAATCAATGCACATCCTCATACTGCCATCCTTCTTTTTCACCAACACTATTGAAGAAGCAAAATGACTACTATTGGGTCGGATGTGTTGCATGTCCAGAAGTTCCTTGATCTCCTTTTCTATCTCGTCTTTGTACGTCTTGGAATGTATGTACGGTGTAGTGATCACTGGTTTGGCCCTTTCCTCTAGCTCAATAATGTGCTCAAATCCTCTATCCGATGGAACCCTCAGAGGAATAGGCCCAAACACCTTGTGGTGTTTGTCAAGAATTTCCTTGATTTCAGGAGTGTAATGAACCTTGCCCTATTCATCCACACATGTCACGACCCTGCATTCGGCTGCATATACTATTTCATCTCTCTAGAATATGGCTTCCATTCTCTTGGCCGTGACTACCTTTGCAGCATTCCCTGTCATGCCTCAAAGCACTACCTTCTGTCCACCCTCTTCTGTGAATGACATTTCCATCATTTTTTAGTTGGTAGTGATAGGCCCTAATGTGCTGAGCCACTAAACTCCTAAGATGATGTTGGTATCGGGAAGATCCATGAAATAGACGTCTTGTGTCAACTCATGCCTTCCCAAGGTAAGCTTTAGCCCTCGATTATATCTGTCACAAGGCATGGTGCTTCCTCCTACAACCTCCACTTTGAATCCTTCAAATTCTACTCTAGGTATAGGTCTTATGTTTAACAATGTTTCATCAATGAAGTTGTGGGAAGCTCCTCCATCAATCAATACTGAGACTCTCTGACCCTGCAAGACCCCCCTCATTCGAAAGGCCTTATACTTGGACACTCCACTCATAGATGCCAAGGTGGCCATACTATCATGTTCTATAATTTGTTCTTCTTCTGCTGCCTCAGTGGTTTCAGCCTCCATGTTCTATATCTGTCCAATCTCATCTTCTTCTTCATTATTTGAGGTGACCTAAATGTAATGTACCTGTCCATGTCCCATGCACTTGTGTGATGGATTCCATGGTTCCTTGCATGTAAAGAAGAGTTTCTTCCTTCTTAATTATCTCTTGGTGTTATCATTTATTTATGTACAACCCCTGTCATAACCCTTAGGGTCATGTCCTCCCTAGTTTATTAGAGGCCTTTGATCTCTTCGACCATTGTTAAGAGGAGGTCTGGGTATGAATTTTGGTTTAGCAGCTGGACCCAAATCCCTCGTCTTCCAAATGGCCTCTGGTAGGTTAGTAGGCTTGAAGGTCTTTACCCAACCCTTCAAGGGTTCCATCAACCCTTTTGTGAAAAGCATCATGAGCCTAGTCGGAGACATATCTTGCACCATCACTGCAAACCTTTGGAATTCATCAATGTATGCTTCATCCGTACTTGTTTGCTTGATTTGGGCGAGCTCCCGGAAATGTAGCTCAGGATCTCCTTAACCAAGTCTATCAATGAGCCTGTGAGTGAATTCTATATAGGATATAATCTGGTTGTGGTCAAGTGTGGTGAGCCCATGGTACCACCAGTCATGGGCCTTTCCATCCAAGTACATAGTGGCAAACTTGATGGCCTCCATCTCTCTCATGTGGTTAAGCTGCAGGTAAGTACCTAGCTTTTGTACCCATGCTTGTGCTGTCATCTTGGTCGTACCATCAAAGTATGGAATCTCTATCTTCCCTGCCCTTCGCTCAAACTCAAAGCTACCCCTATGGTTCATCCTAGGCTGGTTTATGAACCTGAGTTGACAATAATGGTCTAGGGACATCTGTCTTTGAACTCTCATATCCAAGCTATAGTATTCCTTGGTACTCCTGGATAGTTGTTCCACAAAGTCTTCAACCTGTTCATGTTTCCCTTTCTCATCTGTGAATGTGGGCATGTATGATCTGGGGTTAGCTCTCCTACCTGAGTGTAGGCCTATATTTTCATCTGTGAACACTGGCATGTATGGCCTATGATTGGCCCTGCTACCCATCTTCCCATGGAACATGACACCTCCTAGACTTCCTTCATATCTAGGTGCTTTCTCCAGGTTATATCTGACTTCCTCATGGGTTCCACCGGAACCCCCAACCTCCTTATTCCCATACATATCAGGATCCTTGCCTCGATGGGTTACTTGCATCAGAAGGTCAGTTATCCTAGTTTGGTTCTTGTTCATTTTCTATAGATTCTCATCAACTTTCTTGAAGGTTTCAGAGATTCCGGCCTGTCCCCTTCTATTGGTTTCCTGATACTAATCCAACTGTTGGACCAATGTTCTTTTTGTTCTGTTCATGTTTTTCTAAAACTTATCAAATTCGACTACTAAGAGAGCCAAGCTTCGAGGCTCATGGTCATCCCTTAACCCTTCCATTTCTGCCTCTATTTCACTGTTGTTTTTCTTCCTCCGACCCATGACAATTCCACTGTACCTCTGCATGTGCCGATCTCTCCACAGGTTTGGAGGATCGAAGATCTGATACCACTGTAATGATCCCAAGCCAAATTTTTCGCTTGGTATCACTAACTACTATTGATTTATTGTGGTGAAAGTGTTTATTGAGTTATTAAGTGCATACAAGATTTATCCAACACATGTAGATCATAACACAATCAAGATATATAGAAGCACAAACAAGATCTCACCTTTTTACTATGCAGAATCAATACAATAGATGGCCAATTTGGCAAAAACCTCAGATGGTCGTACAATCAGTATATATGAGCTACTACAAAATGCTCTTTCGATACAAAAGAAGCCTCCAAAGGTTGAATAAGTAATGAAGACCAATACCCAACAGATCTGGATGTCAAAACCCTCTAGCTGAAGAGTGCCATGCTCCAAGTGAAGTTTGAAACCCTCAAGAATTCGGCCCTGATGGCAAGATGCCCCAAATGAGCTCAAACTTGACCCAATGATAGATGAGGTCAGTGGGAACCTCCTCCTATAGTTTCAAGCCCAACGTCTAAGTGAAACCCCTCCAACTAGTGAATCTACTAAGGGAGTTGCACCCTCCTAAGTAGCTAGAATGCTAATGCAACTCGTCCCTGGAGGAATACAACTCCAAATGACTTGAAACTCTCCCATATGTAGATCAGACTAAGAAAATCCCATGGAAGAAGTTTTAGAACCAAATCACAAGAAAATCTCCCTAGATCTGAGTTTTTTTGAATCACAAGACGTCCCCTATGGCTCCAAGACGTCCCAATCTATAGATAATGATATAAGGATAATAACCCTTCAGAGAAGTCCTCAAATTGATGATCACACCCCTGCAAACAAAACCCAAGTGTCAGAATGGGCCCAGGCCCTCTAGATAAGATGGATCGAACCTCCCTCTAGATAATTGTGCGCCCTTGCTGGAATCACAAGAACAATACGACCTGCTACCTTCTTAAGCGTTAGATGGAGATAAACTAAGAGTATAATTGTGTGGAGGAATCATTCATCCCCAAGACCAAGCTGTGGAACAAGGTGAGTATATATTTCACCACTGAGTTTCTCACAAGGGTTTGTACACCAAAACCACCAAACTTAATGCTCAAGAGAAATAACAAATGCTAATCCAAAACCATAATGAATAATAGGTGCGCCCCAGTCTCTTAGTTATACCTTTTCCTTCTAATTCTCTGTTGAGTTAGGTTAACTCCCAGGGTTAATCTTCTATTCTTCTTTTGAGTTATCTTTTACCTTTAATCCCCTTTTTCCTTTTTCCTTTCTTAAGTCAACTTAAAAATATAACTTTAGCTTCATTGACTTCCCCCTTCAGTTTAAGACTATGACCTAGTGGGGGTGCCGAGGTCACTAAGTTTCCTCATCACCTCTCTAAGAGGTGGGGGACATTACACAACATCAATCTTGTTACTACTAATAATTTCTCACATTTAGCCAATTCAACTATACATTCCCAATAGTCAAAGTGTTTGAGATTTCATCAACAACATATTACAATTCCAAAAGTGTACATGACTATAATTAACTAAAATTTATGATAAAAAATCTAATATAGGCTAAGTAATACAATACAATACCTTACTAATTTCAAACTTAATATACACCAAGTAATACAATTCAATGTGGATATATTCCCAATGGTATTGAACTCCTAGTGTCTGCATCAATTAATAACAACTATGGAAATTAATAGATGTATTATACAACTCACAAAATTCAATTGTTATACTATAACTAGTTATTTCTTATTGAAAATTCATGAATATAAATAATAAAAAAAAAGTGATACTAGCTAAATCATAGAATTACCATAGTTAAAGAGGTGCATAAAAGTATTCTATATAATATCAACTATGGTTATTATTAGTCCCTGCCCTTTTGGGTTGTAGGGACTATTGTAATTGATTGTGCTCTTTCATATTAGTTTGGTACACAAATCAAAGATATTTTTTTGTTTTAATCTAAAGTTCTGAAAGATTATACAATTAAATTTCAAAATTCAGAGCAGTTAACCTATGTTTTAAGTTGGAGGTCTTATTTGACCTCTTCTCGAGGCACAAGCTAAAAATACTTTAATTTTAAAGCACATTGAAAAACAAATTTTATGAGTAATTTTTCCAAGTCAAGTAATGCTAGAACTAAGTTTAACATTACTTTCCTCACATTAAAAGCTATACAGTTTTTGCAATAGCCTAGACAAGGTATTCACAAACTAAATATATTTTAACACATACTCCCTATTACACCTTTTTTTCTTCATGCATAGTTATGCAAATTGTCCTCCATGCATCTACTATGAAAATTGTCCTAGATAAATATCACTCAATGCACCTACTATGAAAACTGTTCTGGATAGATATCACTCCTTGATTAGGAAGGGCTTGCAATTATAGCCGTTGAGTCTAGAGTCAAGCTCCTCAATGGAGATAATGATCTGGTTCTATAAACTAGATCCAAATTTGTATTAGATCTTGAGAGATTCAAGGGGAAAGTCTAAGTCTTCCCTCCACCGGTAGGACGGTGAAAACTATGCCATAATGTTAATTCTCTTAATGATTTAGTTCCAAATTTGTTCTGGCACTGGAGAGATTCAAGGGAAAAGTCCAACTCTTTTCAAAAGGATGGTGAAAACTATGCCATATTGTTAGTTCTCGTAAATCTCTATAATATTAATATTGTTAGTAATATAATATTAATATTGTTTGTAATATTGTTAATTATTATAAAGCTATCTAAAAACCTATTTCTTTACATTCTTAGATTTTTTCTTTAAAAATATAGAATAATTGTTAACTAACCCTTGGAAACATACCTTCATCCGAGAATGTGATCTCACTAGCACCAACGATGCAAGCTTCCCGAGGATTTTAAGATCCATACCCGAGGATTTTAAGATCCATATGATAGTAACATTGAAGCATTCACTTGTTGAACCTGTAGCCCTTAGCTAACACCGTTAGCAGTAGCCCTGAAGGTTTTCTTGGCATAATAAGGAGTACTTTGAAGCGTTTCTTGAGGAGCCCCATTTCTTCAACAATTTACAGACCAAGCAATGTTTCCTTTACTCGCATGTAAAGCAACAACAACGAATCAAAATTTCTAAGATATTGAGGATGCACTTGCATTTTCTCTAACCTTTGTAGGGTTTCCTTGACTTGGATGCCATTAGTTCTGCACTAACCTTTGCAACGATTCCTTGACTTGCCTGTGCATGGCCTTCACTGAGATGCATGGGAATCTACTTGGGTCAATTCTAATTCCGCTTCTTTACTGGGAATTAGCATCCACATTACAACTAGTATAACCGAACCTCAACATTCTATTGGTAATTGATGCAGTCTTGTCAATCATGTGACATGATGCAATCCATCGATCCATTTGCAGTTTTCTGTTTTCTGTCTGTTTGTATTCAGATATACATTGTCTGACTAAATAATGCATGCAAAATGCATGAGTAGTTTTCTAAAATCAATTGTTGTAAGTGTTCAATCAGGAGCAGCTAAGTGTTTGTTCTATGAGGCTATGTATTGTTATAAATATCAAGGTTGATCACAGTGAATGCAACCTTTTTGTGCAATTACAATTCTTTCTTCTTTCTATGATATTGTGATTTAATCATTTAGTATTTAGTATATTGTTATGCTATTTTATTGAATGATTATCTAGTCTATAGATAGGTCTGCATAGATCCTTAATTTGGTATCAGAGCTGGTTGTTGTTTTAGGGTAATCATGTCAAACTCTAATTCATTGCCCATTCGAGAATTTAATGGAAGTGATTATGATTATTGGTGCATCAAGATGATGACGTTTTTGATAGGAAAAGATCTATGGGAGATTATAGAAATGGGTTATGCAGATCCAGAAGATTGGACCACTCTAAATTCAAATGATAGAGTAGCTAAGAAGGAATCTAGAAGGAAGAATGCTCAAGCTTTATTTCATATTCAAATTTCTCTTGATAAAAGCTTATTTCCAAGAATTGCAGGTGCAAAGACAGCAGCGGATGCCTGGAATACTCTACAAGAAGCTTACCAAGGCAGTGATCAAGTCAAAGTTGTCAAGCTATAGACATTGAAAAGAGAATTTGAGAATTTGAAGATGGAAGAAGATGAAAATGTAAGTGATTATTGTGTGAGAGTAAAAGATGTAGTCAATAAGATGGCTACACTTGGAGAAATTGTGGACAAAGTGGTTTTGATTAAAAAGGTGTTGAGGTCTTTAACACCAAGGTGGAACCATGTTGCAATAATCATTGAAGAAAGCAAGGATTTGTCTACTCTTCAGTTTGATCACCTAGTTGGATCTCTTATGTCTCATGAAGAAAGATTGATAGATTCATTTGGTGAAAGTGGTGAGAAATAT
>ML791144.1:85449-104302 GCA_009831015.1 Picea engelmannii
AAGAGGATTTTGAGGTATGTGAGAGGAACTCTAAATTTTGGTATTCATTACTACACTTCTAAAAGGTTTAATCTTGTTGGATTTAGTGATTCTGATTGGGGAGGTAGTTTGGATGACCGGAAGTCTACATCTAGTAATTGTTTTTCTTTTGGTTCAGGTTTGATTACTTGGAGATCAAAGAAGCAAAGTATAGTTGCACTTTCATCCACAGAAGCAGAATATGTTGCAGTCACCTCAGGAGGTACACAAGCATTATGGCTTAGAAAAGTTCTAGAAGAAATTAGAGAGAAGCAAATTCATCCTACAGTGATATTTTGTGATAACACTAGTGCCATCAAATTGGCTAAGAATCCAGTCCATCATAGCAGGAAAAAACATTTTGATTTAAAGTATCATTTCATTAGTGATTTGGTGCAAAAGAAGGAAGTAGAACTAATGTATATAAAGACCAAAGAACAACTTGCAGACATTTTCACTAAGGGAGTTGCTAAAGTCCATTTTTTGAAACTTCAAGATCAAATTGTGAGCCCACTCAGCATCAAGGGGGAGTATGTTGGTAATTGATGCAGTCTTGTCAATCATCTGACATGATGCAATCCATCAATCCATTTGCAGTTTTCCGTTTTCTGTCTGTTTGTATTTCAGATATAGATTGTCTGACTAAATAATGCATGCAAAATGCATGAGTAGTTTTCTAAAATCAATTGTTGTAAGCGTTCAATCAAAGCAGCTAATTGTTTGTTCTATGAGGCTATCTATTGTTATAGATATCAAGGTTGATCAGAGCGAACACAACCTTTTTGTGCAATTACAATTCTTTCTTCTTTCTATGATATTGTGATTTAATCATTTAGTATTTAGTATATTGTTATGCTATTTTATTGAATGATTATCTAGTCTATAGATAGGCCTACATAGATCCTTCACATTCCTGTGCTTCCAATCCGGTGGTTTACGGTTTCTAAATTTAAACCCTCGTGACCTCTTATCTTTGAATTTGGCCTGAAAAGAGCAGTGGACATATTCAATGGCAAGTGAGGGAAAGCCCTTAAAGAAAGCTCCGAAATTAATACAACTTTCGGAGGAAAAACACAGCTACAAAGTCGACGCCAGCCAGAAAACCACGACTGGAAGTATTCCAGTAATTCAAGGGCTGAAGGTTTCTCCGCGGAACGACATACTGGGAAGCGATGGTTCTATGGATTTTCCGATCTGCAGCGAAGCTTCGCCGATTGAGAACAACACATCTGAACATACGAACATCAAGACGATGAGGGGGAATTCTGTTGAGTGATGGGGATATTTTATGAGAAAAACTTTTATGAGAAACCCATTTCCTTGCACCAGTGCACGTGCTAATCCCCATGTTTTTTGTGCATCTCATGCTCTCAAAGTGTTTGTCCAGGCGGAGGATTCTAAAGCTGTCAGACTTGCATGAGGAGATAATGTTGTTGCATGTGTGCTTCACAAGGTTGTCTTTTCTTTCTTGAATATTTTTCTTCATCCAACTGAGCTCTTGCTCTAGATTCTTCAATCTGAAGCTTGCGGCTTCAAACTCTGTTTTCATGGATGTTGCTTGACAGAATGATGCGTCTCTCTTTAGGAGAAGTCCCAGACGTAACCAATCTTCGTAATATTCTTCTCTCTGCTTCAGGTGACTTGAAGGGTTGTTGAATCTACAAGCAATCAAATCGTACTAGTGTTGTTGCTAGATCGAAGGACTTGACCAATATGCAGTTGTTGGACGATAATGGCATTAATTCGTTTTGAAGAACATGAATGGAAGTTGTCTTTAGCTGCTCCAACGAATCAAGTTGTCTACGATACCCAAGAATGCAACGTGTAAAACCTACAAGACACCTCGAGTAACAGATGTCAACTATGGTGACGCAGTCATGAAATATAAGAATTGTTCTTTCCTTCCACGTTGAATTGTGCACGCATATACAACCACCAACTCAAATGCCATTGTTACTAATTTAAATCTAAAATTAAATTAAGATAACTTTAAAAGAAAATAAATATTCAGCAAAATAATAGATCTCATCTCTTTACCTTTAGGATAAAATAAATAGAAATTGTAACAGCAACCATTGCATAGGATTCACACACAAAGAACAATTTGTATTATATTTGAATCTCGATTACAACACATATATATAGTTGGATTCAGATCTAATCGATTCCATACTTGGAGGGAGTGGTTGAGAGAATATCTCAACAACTCCAATAAACCAAAACCAATTCCAAATTAATCATTAATTCTAACACCCTCCCTTAATGATTACATTACAAATAAACGACATAATTCTCAAATTACAACATAGATCTCTGTGTGATCTGGTCTTCATCAACACTCTCACCCACTCTGAAATCTCTCGGTTTATGCTCTTTCTTCTCCACAACTTCGAGCTTCCCTCTCGTTTCATTTAAGATAAAAAACACTTCTAACCATCTTTAATGAATTTGTAGGATCAAAGATTCTTGACACCCCGAAGAAGAGTCTAGATACTAAACCACCCTATTGAAATACTTACATTTGTGAAATAACCCCGAAGAATAAATTTCAACAGTTTTGTAGGAAAGTACTCTAGTTACAAAATGTATTCAAAAATCAATCCTCCAAAATGACCACCTACACACACATACAATTTTTTTTTCAAACAAATAATACAATAATAACACCACACAAAATTTCAAGAACATTAGAAACATTTTACTGTGAATTTCAAGACTGAAGATCTGGCCATAAAGCCCCATAAAGATTCTTCTATAATCTGACAGCAATCTTCAAGCGCGAGTCCATGCATAATCTGGCAGCAATCTTCAAGCGCGAGTCCATGCAACGAGTCCTTCACCACACAGTCTCTAGCCTCCAACAATCATACGACTTGCACATCTCCCACAACCATCCCACAAACGCAAAGATATTCTATAACACTCGACCTCACTCGGCCTCCTTAGTACGCACACACGTCATGTAGCTCCACATTTCCCCTTATGTTGATCCGAGATAGTGATTTCCTCCTTTTTAACGTAGTAATGTTTCTTCAAACAATGGGCAACAATATTCTTCCTAGATGCGATTGTTCTAGTAATAGATGATGCGCTTACAAACAAGACATGTAGCGCTTCTCTTAAATGCAACCAAATTAATACTCACAAACACACGAAAACAATTAATCTAAAACACTAAAATCGACTATTACAATTCAAGCTCTCACATCTTCGTATTCCGTGAGGGATTAAGCCCACCCATGCTCTGATACCAAAATAGAAATTGTAACAGTAACCATTGCATAGGATTCACACACAAAGAACAATTTGTATTATATTTAAATCTCGATTACAACACATATATAGTTGGATTCAGATCCAACTTATTCCATACTTGGAGGGAGTGGTTGAGAGAATATCTCAACAACTCCAACAAACCAAAACCAACTCCAAATTAATCATTAATTCTAACATAAATTCCACATTATAATGAAATTAACACAGCAGAATATATACAAGATATCAGTTAAATATTAAACAAAGTGCTCTCATGTGATCGCTATAATCTATTATCGTGTTTCCAGGATCTTAGGTTCAAAGATGCTGGGAGAAAATTCTATGTAGATCTACAAATATATCCGGGCGTCTGCCCTCTCGAAATAGTCTATCTCATAGGGCACGAAGAAGACCACAGACAATCGCTCTGAATATAAAAAACAAAAATTTCACTGAATAGCCCTGACGACGGATAACGACCAACTGAAGCCTCCTCCCAATAACCCAATGAGATCAATTTATCCCTGTTATCGTTTGGACCCTATTCTACTAGCCCTCTGCCATAACTACCTCGTTTGGAGTGTCCTTAATTTATTGTAACTTGGTTGATGGACTTACTACAACTTGAAGCCAGTGGAACAACATGCCCTTTCTGCCTTCCTGGCAGGGACTTGTAGCTCTGAAACTCGTCCTTGTTTCATACTAAGTCAATTTGTAAAACTAATCTGAATTCTTCTACAATGTTTAAACCTTATGATTCCCAAGAGATATTAATTTATAATTGGGCAATATGATAAACAATAATAAGTTCATCATTACGGGATCCATGTAGGCCTCGAACTTTAATAGAGGGTTTATTGCTTTTCAAACAATCCGATGATTTAACTATTACCAAGAGAGGAAGGAAAGCACCAAGTAAATAAAAAATTTTTATTAAGAGGTTGATATAATTATGAGTAGGATGTAAGTTATTATAAGCTAGTAATTTACTTCATATATACAACTTAACGAAGATCACTTACACCTTCAGAACAAGAGTTAATTAATAAGTCATTAATGTGACATGAGAGGGACCTTACAAGACATGGATTTCCCTGTTGGATGTCAACAATTCTGATAGTATTAAAGCATTACAAGGTGACATATAATTATTGATCCATAGTACCATATCTCATTAGTAGAGTAACTGGTGAAGACCGAAATGAGTAATCATTAGTTACATTCTCCCATTCTTTTTGCGAGAATTTTCAATTCTCAACCTATTTGATTGATGCACATGGACTTACCATGGATAGACTGCATATACAGACAGTTGGAGTACTTTTTATTATTTTAAAAAGAGTTAATAAATAAGGGAGAGTACAACTAAGTGTTCAACATTCATAACTTTAACCTATCTAAGCAATTAGTTCAGGTATTCTATTAATAATGACGCCAACAAAAACTGTCACTATTACGACAGGTTGATACAATCTAAATTGTTAGTCAAAATATTGGCCACATCTTGAGAGGCCAGGGACATGAGTCTAGTTTGACCTAGGGTTTTCATGTGTATTAAATTTCTGCATTGAAATTTAGATTATCTAGTACCTATAAAGTTTTTATTACTTAACTTGCAGACTAGCGTAACTTCTTTTCAAAATATCGTTACATAGTGAGAAACCCATGGAGGCATTCTCCACCCTTGGTTTGGAAACATGGTTCTAATGTAAGACAAGTCTAAGACAGCAAACCAAACTCGCTTCAAAGGAAAAGCGAATTTAAAACAACCAACATGCGTCCAAGTGTGTAACCCTAAGGATGTGGAATAGATTCATCATCCAAGAATTTGGATTTCGATATCTCTAGTAGCAATTATTACACATAAGTAATATAAATACCATCAATTATTAAAGAATTCCTCTCAAAAAAAATGGAATACACAATTATCTAAGGATGTTGGCTTAAAATAAAACCGTACTAATCAGTTGGCAATTGAGCATTTTTCAAATATAAACTTGAACGGAAACCTTGCGATACTGGAATTCTCCACATAATCACAACCGACAGTGACCCAAGTAAATCGTACATTACGTAGTAATGTCTCTGTTATCCATCAAGGTACTACCAGGTGGATCTTTAAGGGTTATTCAACTATCATTTTAAATGATAAAGGAGTGAAATTCAGGCTTCTTACAGTCTGGGATGTAATCCGTACCCTGTGGAAGCAGATATAAATACAATTTTTTTTTAAAGACAACTAAGTGTTTGTTTTGGATACTCCTCCTGGCTGACTCAAGTTCTCACTGTATTACTACCAACAAAACCATTCTAACATTGACCCTTCTGGATACCAGAAAGTGCAAAGGTGCACTGCGCGAGATGGCTTCTATGAGTGGTCTCAAGACTCAAGTTCCTGGGATTGCATATGCATTTTTGAGAGGCATTTATCCTATTTAACCTTAACCTTCAAACCCTTCATAGAAGCTCATTGAAAATAACTGTCACACCTATTATACTAGGATCTTATTAGTTATTATGATTGTATGAGTTCAACAAGACAAAATACATTCATTTATAGTAAAAAAAAATTAGTAGCTTTCACATTCTTCCATTTAAAGCCATTCTACAAATTATGTTATTTCATTCCTGTTGCACAATAATCAATTCGTTAACCTATTAAATATTCACCATAACATCTTATCAAAGCATACACAAGCATTGACACAACATACAATCATATACAACACATACATACCATGGTTCACCCGAGGGGCTACGTCCACAAAGCTTTTCGGCTTCAACTCTTTATTCATTCTTCATGCAAAATGGTAGTGTTGCGCACCAAAATTACAACAACACCCTTTTTTAGTTGTACTACATTCTAGGTATACAATAATTGGGACAAAGCCCTTACAAAAACCATAACCCAAAAAGGATTAGGTTTTTCCACTTCCTCCTTGACTTCCACTTAGCTTGTCCTCGATCCAACCGTTGCTCCGATTCGATGCTTGTCCATTTTCAGGTGCTTCTTTTCCTCTCTTTCCGGTTCTTTTTTTCCTCTTTTCCGGCGCTGCTCTTAATCCTTCCAAACCTTCTTCACTTTTACCCAAAATTGACCTAGACAAACAAGCCCACAACACTGACATTGTGACTCGGATGCCAGCATCCTTCACTGCCTATGCTAGTTCTTTGTAACTTTTTGTTATATTCTAGTATTGCTCCTACGCCTAGTTGTTATTCTCTTCCATAAATTCTACCACCTGCGTTGTTACTTGTAAAGGTTCCAATTGCGCCTATCGTGCAATCTTCCTTGTTTGCAACACTTTTTCTTCTGCTTGCAAGTTTTTCATTTCCACTGTTGTAAGTGACATTTTCCTTTGTAGCAAAAAAACGTGTATTCATTGGATAGACCTTTCCAATGTGCTATTTTGTGCCTAAACTGAAGATCGTATGTAAAAGTTACAACCTCGTGAATTTGATGTACTAACTTATCCAAACAGGGGCCTACATGTCTTTTGGCCCTTCATCTCCTAGTGTTAGGTTTTTGGATGTTTAGGGTTTTTAGCATTCCTGTTTATTGTAAAAAGGTCTTAAGAGCCTCATTGTAATGATCTTATAGAGAATAAGCACAATCTCTTAGATAAGTCACCACCATTCGAGCAAGTTTCTTTATTGAATAGAAAATCAATTTTACTGTATCTCTATTATTCTGTGTTCAACATCTCTTAATACTAATCAAAGATTAGAATGAAAGCCCCAACTAAGATAACATTATGGTGTCCCTTGATCTTGACGCTCAAAAATTTCATCACAGTGAGAGAATAGAGAAACCTTAGTGCAATCCTCTAGTCGACTAGTCACTACCCCCTCCTCGTTTCATCAAACTCAAATTTGACAGAGCCTCAAAAAGGAATCTAAAGATTGCTAGCTATGATGGAATCTTGAGAGATGACAAAGGAAAAATAATTCAAACATTTGTGAGGAAGATGGGAATTGATAGTAACAATGCAATGGAGCTCTCTTGCCCTAACGTGGGCCTTCGGATTTTCAATATGGAAATCTTTACAAAACTGATAGTAGAAGGAGATTCATAATTAATCATGTAGATTCTCATTTTCATATAGATGGGATCACCTATAAGTAAAATTAGTTATTCTTGACATATTGAGGCAACCTTGGAGCGACTCAAAATCCTCCTCTTAAATATTCGGCTCTCATTCCATCCCATATTTTCCACTCAACAAATAATGTGGTAGATAGCTTGGAAAACAAAGGAAATATTAAGAAGCCTATATGGCTTCCACAAATCCTGGGACCCCTCCCAGTGAGACCCTCTAACTAAAAAATACTCTTACCTTGCATAAGAAGACTTTCAAACTATAGATGGGGTGTAAGGGATGAGACATGTATGAGATATTATGCCTAACAAAGACGTGTCTAGTGGACAATGAATATAGGGGATGGACAACCACATAGTAATTAGGCTCGAGTGTGAGGAGGAGTACACCTAGTTTAACCGACAATGAATATAGGGGATGTACAACCACATAGTAATTAGGCTCGAGTGTGAGGAGGAGTACACCTAGTTTAAAGAGTTTAATTGTGATATTTATGAATTTTAATGGAGGTACCATAAAATTGATGGAAGGCATGGAGATGATATCGACCATTCACAGTCCAAATGATAATATATTATGGTGGATTTAACATTGTTTACTACTCCAAGAGTGGAGCAATAGCATATGTTGTTACACCATTATCATAAGGAATGGTTATGATCAATACTTGGGCCAGAGAAATATAGATGACGATACTCTTCGATCCCTTAAAGATTTTGAAGTGTTATCATTTTTCCATACTACCACTGCCACTATCAATGAGATAAGAAACAAACCTAAATTAATGGTTCCCACTAAAGGATATCATCATTGTTATCACTAAGAGTGGGATTTTCACTAAGTTATCATGTGACATAGCACGTGAGTTCATGGGATATTAAGGAATACCCCTAATTTCACTATAGATTGATAAATACCTCCAAAAATCCTTTCATTGCACCTCCCTCCCAATGCATCCGTCCAATAAAAGAAACCCCTATTTTTACTAGATATCTCTTTTTATATCCCCCATAGATATAAACCCTATGATACCAACATATGTCCCCTCCAAAAAAAACTTACAATATATTGACTCTATTTCTCACAATTTAAAAACCCCATTTATGAATGAATGTGACAAGATATTGGTCAAGAAGGTGAATCCCCCATGTCGTTGAGGGAGTGGAGATTCAACCAACCCATCTAGTGTAAGGCAGATGAACTTAGAGCCCTCCAAAATGAGAGTTCATACGGATGCTTAGTTAGCAGTAGTGAATTTCATAATGGTCACCTCACCTCAGATTGGCTACCACCTCGAGAAAATTGAGGATGAAATTATCCTAAAAAGTAGCATAACATAGCACTAGGAAGTGGAGGCAAACAATAACAGTTGGGTTCCTAACACGAGTAGTTCAAGGGCTTGTGACACCAAGTATTGGTGAATCGTCGACTTATATTGTCACCTCAAAATGCTTATAGGGAAGATGTTTCAAGATCTAGACGATGCATAAGATAAAATTCTCTTACAATTTGACTAGGTTCATCTGTTGATCAAAGAGGTTTTAACTAGGATTCCACCTCCAAGAAATTCACCTACCAACCCACCTTTGAAAGTCCATCAACAAGAGGCTCTTAAGTCGTCTTAGGAACTCGATGAAGTTTCTTTGAATTGACCTTCGTCTTAATCCAAAATCTCTCTAAGTCTAGATTGTTGACTCATACCAGTACTGTTGGTTTGGTTTCCCAAGTAGCACGCCGAAAACAAGTGTTTAGCGTACAAATATTCCTCATTTTTCTTAATATAAATAGATCAATATTCTTAAAAAAAAAAAAGACCAAGTTTAGTCTAGATGTACATTAACTATCATCATCATCTTTATTATTTAGTTTAATTTATTATTATTGTTTGTTTTTTCTTGGATCACAAAATTATCAATAATTATCATAACTAAAAAAGTATAATAAAAATAACAAGATAAAAACTTATACATAGTAAAAGAAATAACATATATTCATTTTAACCAGAAAATAAAATAAAATAAAAGAAAATATAATAAAAATTATGGAATGGGTTTAGGACAAACTTTCTTCGGAGTTTTTTTTCCATCACCCCTAACTTCCTTTTGGATCTATTTAATTATTTCTAAATTTCTTTTGGCTTGTTTTAAAATGGGCCAAAATTCCATAAACAAAAATTCATAGTGAAAATTTTCATAAATCCATTTCAAAATATAATTTAAGAAAACATACCCACTAAGAAAACAATTTTAATGAAATGAAATTAAATTTATTTATTAATAAACAAACAAATGTTCTTATCATAAATACCACTATTTTTGTTAAATTTATTCATTCAAGTTCATTAAATAATTATATTTAATATTTTTGAAAATCTTTGGTTGACATATAATTCATTATTAAATTGTTATTATGCATCTACTTTAGGGATTTGCGTATTTATCGGAGATAAATTTTATTAACCTCTAATCCACTTCTTAGTTAATTTGATATGGTTAGCCTATTTTTATATTGATGTAGGATAAATTGTATTTGCTTCTAGCTTACTATTACAATAGTTTTTTAAGTTTTCATAATTTTTGAAATAGTAATTATTTATTATTATTGTTTTCTAAAATTTTTAGTTATTATTAAGGGTTTTATACACTAATTTGATGTTTATGGTGGCCATGACTTTAAAAATAAATTATTGTAATTTTAAAAACTGAAATAACTTTAAAACTAACTGTAAAAAGTTACACTCATAGTCATTATTATTATAGTTTTTGTTCTCATAATATAATGATTATTAATGTCCATCCACATCAAAATTGGTTTATTGAATAAAAAATAATACATGTAAAGTTATTATAAAATCATATTAATTAATTAATTAAAAATTATTATTAAATTTATTTTAATTCCTAATATTTTTAATAAATTTAAATTTTAAATAAGTTTATACTCACAAATATTTATAATTAGGATAACTGAATATTTTTATAACTTTATAATTAACTATTAACTATTAATAAATAATATAGTTTTAAATTTTATTAATGGTTAATTTGATATTAAGATAGTTATGGGTATGGTTGTTTTTTCAAAACAACTTTGATGTATGTAAATTGATGCAAACCCCCCTTTTCTCTTAAGGGTTGCGCGACCTCCTAGTCTAGGGTCAATGAAGAAACTAAGTCTGATTGACTCTTTGGGTCTCTCCTAGACCCCCAAACTCAGTTACATAGGTCTTTTCTCCAAAATGCACAAGTCGTATGAGATCCGCGACATCTCTCCTGGGCGTTGTTCGAACCTCAACGCCAAACGTGCGCTAGTTCTTCTCTGCGAAACCCTTTCTCTTACGCGATCACGATCCTGGGCAAAGGCGCATGACAATTTTGTGAGTTAGGTATTTGTACGCAAGTCACCGTGACTCTCCCGGTCTCGGAAACTTCGACAAGTGCCTAACGCCCGCTAGCTCCTCCCTTATCGTCTTCCATATGACCTCCGCTATGACCCGGGGACAAACCTCAAAATAGGTATCGAGACTTCGCGTATCAGGGATACTCGATGTGAGGTACCTCCATCCTCTTGAAGGTCGAAGTTACGATGGCATTGGATCGACGGTCTAGATATCCCCTCAATCCGACGGTCCAGATCTCGTCAAGGTTTCGCTTATCGGGGGTTTCCCGAAAATGGTTTCCTCCACACTCCCGACTTCTGAAATGTCGATATTTCAAAGAACGAATCAACGACATAGATCCTCTGAGATCTGACAGCTCCTATCAAATCATGAACTCTGGCTTTGTGATTTCTTATCATTCCACCCTTTCACTTCTTTAATGTCCAAATGTTGATCGAACACTCCATATTTTCCCCTTGAGCTTATGCTTTCTTCAGACCTGTAATATTTTCGAAAGGTTCAAAAGTCTCGACCCTTGTCCTTCCTATGAGTCCTTTTCTTGGATCTCATTCACACTTATGAAGAGTTTTGTTCCTCCTAAGATTGACCTCGTAACGACTTCTCTCTCCCCCACACTCCTTGCATTTCAGGGATTTTGATAACTCAAATTTACAAGGATTCTTCGAAGAGAAATTCCTCTTACCCTCCTCGCGTTCTCCTTCTTTGGTTCCCTGATTTCTTGCAAAGTCGCTTTAACACTTAGTCAAATCTCGGATCTGTGAACTCCTTGCACCAGATATTTCCACAAGGGTTGGATTTTACACTCCTTGCAAAGAGAAACGTTCATGTTATCTCTTTCAAGCTTCAGAATTGAAACAAATTATGTCACGAACTCCTTGCGTTTTGTGTGCACACCTTGCACCACCTCAACGGAAGAGAAACAATTGAAACTTATCCTATCATTCACAATTCCATTCACTCAGAAAAAAACAAAGAAGGAGAATTGAAAACAATGTGCACACCATGCATTGGATCGATTTTCCTCTGTTATATTCATAAGTGAAAATAGTTACAACTGTAATAAAAAAAACTCAAAGCTCAAAAATATCCTACTAATTTGGAGCTCTACAACTATGCAACCAACCAAGTACTAACTAACATCATTTGGGCATACAAAACATCTCTTTTTCAGAGGGCTCTTAGGGTTTACCATGGCTACTTGCCTACTCTAAAACTTAACCGAACGACTGTCTAGACCAATCGCATTCTAGATTCGGAGTGGAATCTCCCACTTTACTCATAATCATTCAAGCGTGCCTCTACGATTTTCCTACTGATTTAAAGCATGGCTCAAAAGATTAATTTTGGCACTGAGTTAAAGCATACTTCAAAATATCTATTGTAACTGTGATATTTGGGCTACCGTACATATTCCTTATCATTGATGGGTCTTTCTCCCCATCATTGACAGCGATGCTCTTGCATCATACTCCCCTTGAAAAAAAAAAATCATGGACTCCTCTCCATGATCTCCTGCATTGAATTTCCATGCTTCTGGATAGCAGCTTCATTTTCCCAACTGGCATCTTCTATTGGTTGTCCCTTCCACTAGACCAGGTATTTAAAATACATCATCCTTCTTTTCTTCTTGTTAATCCTCTAATCAATGATCTTATCCATCTATGATTTTTCTCCTATGGGCATTTTTTTTCCCACTAGATCTTCTCTTGATCTTATGATCCCTTTGTGTCATCTTTCCTGTAAGAATATAGGTGTGAAACATTGAATATGGGTGATATACCCACATCATATGGAATATCGATCCCATAGGCCTTTGCATCAAACTTCCTCAAGATCTTACATGGTCCTATCTTGTATGTCTTTAACTTGTTATATGTTCCCCTAGGGAACCTCTCTTTTCTGAGATGTGCCAGAACCTGATCTCCTACATCAAATTGAAGTTATTTGTGATGTTGATCAACTCTGCACTTGTATTCCTAGTTAGAACTCTGCAACTGTCCCTTGAACTAGATATGGAGCCTCTGCATTTCTGCAGCAAAATCTTCTTCTCCAGCTCTCCTGATCTCACTCTATTCCAATTCTCTCAACTCAGATACTCCCCTGGGTTTATTCCATACAATATTTGGAATGGTCTCTTTCTAGTGCTCCTGTTTGGTGAGTCATTGTATGAGAATTCTCCTTGTGGCAAAGTTTGATCCCACTAATTATGGTGTTTAGTAACCGGACTCCTCAAAAATTTTCCCACACTTTTGTTTAACACCTCAGTTTATTCATGTGTCTGAGGATGACAAGATGAGTTGAAGGAAAACTATGTCCCCAATTTCTTCCATAGTGTTCTCCATAGGTGACCAACAAATTTTATGTCTCTGTCTGAGACAATTCTTATAGGTAGGATGTGAAATCTTACATCTTACTTGAAAAAAAGATTTTCAACATGTGTTGCATCATTGGTGTTTTTGCATGGGATAAAATGTGCCATGTTTGAAAATCTAGCCACCACCACAAATATGGAGTCAAATCCTCTTTGTGTCCTTGGAAGTCCCAACAAAAAATCCATGCTTATTTCATCTCAAGGCCTCATTGGTATGGGAAATGGTTGATACAATCTAGCGTTATGTCATTTTCCTTACACATTCGTCATCCTCCATCCTTCTTTGTACACAACACAATTGGTACTGCGCATGGACTCAAGCCCTCTCTGACCAAACCCTTGTCTAACAATTTCTGGACTTGGTTGTTCACTTCCTAGTTCTCCCAAGGTGTCAATCTGTATGATGCTTCGTTTGGTAGACTTGTTCCTGGTATCAGGTTGTTATGATGGTTGATTCTTTTGATGGGTGGTAATGAGTTACGAAACTCATCCACTACTATGTCAGTGAAATTTTCCAACAATTCCTGAATTTGTTCAGGAAAATAATTCATCAAAGTGCTTGTAAGGATAACTTTGGGTTTCCTCACCACAAAAAACTGCATCTCTTACTCCTCCTTGAATTCTTTTAGGATTTACTTCCCACTCATGAGAAGTATTCTTGTACTAGATTTCTCCTTCAATTTTTGTTCCTCTATCGGAAACAAAATGTGTGTTTTACCATTCTTCTCCAAGGTGTATGTATTTTTCCTCCCATCGTGAAGGACCTTCCTATCAAAATTCCATGGTGTTACGAAAAAAATATGGCATACATCCATGGGAATCAAATCACATAGAATTTCATCTCTATATCCTTCTATATTAAATTCAACCAAGCATTGTTTAGTAACCATTACACGGTGTCCTTTCTACAACCATGAGACTTTGTATGGCTTCGGGTGTGCAGTTGTCTCGAACTCCAATTTGTGCAACATCTTCATGGATACTAAGTTATGAGTGCTTCCACTGTCAATTATCGCATTGTATACTCTGTCTTTAGCCTTGCAAGTTGTTCTAAAGAGACTATTCCTCTGCACTGGCTTTTCAACTTCTGCCTCCGGTTTTAAGAGAACCTTCCTCAACATCATGGATCTTCCATCCTCTGCTTCTTCTACTTCAAAATTTCCTCTCTATTCTTCTGAAATGTGATCTTCACCTGCTTATTTATTTTTATTAGAGAATTCCCAAGACATGCGCCCTACCTTTCCACAGGAATAGCACCTTATTTCTCCTCCTCCTCCTCCTCCTCCTCTTCTTCTGGAAGAATTTCTTCCACCACCATGTCTTTCTTTGGAAATTTCCCCTCTTTCCTAGAGAATGTGTGGTTTCTCAGTATTGTCCTTAGACTTATGTGCTCTATCATGGGTAACTCCCTTACCTCTATTTGGGGTTGGGATTTTGCCTCTTCCTCGTTGGCTTTGTTTTCTAGCAAACTTTTCCTCTTCCTTTAGTACAAAATGATAAGCATCCTCCATTGTCCTTACTAATATCATCCTAGAATTCATATATCAGTCCATTTATATATCTCGTAAAAAAAATTTCATATCTCTCTCTTTGTCCAGTTCTGATGTTCAGCCTATAGAACTCCTCTATGTACTTCTTAACTATCATCCTTTTTTGTCTCAGGTTCTGCATCTTCTTGAATAGATTCATCTGATAATCCTTGGGCATGAACTTAGCCTTCAGCTTGGCTACCATTCTGTCCCAACTCTTTATCTTTTGTTTTCCTTTGTTTCTTCTCTCACCCTACAGTTCATTCCACCACAACACTACATGTCCTTTTAGCCTGGTCACAACCTATTTCACCTTTTTCTCTTCATCGACCTATTCATAGTGGAAGTGTTTGTCCATGGACCTTATCCAATCTAATAGCTCTTCAACATATAAATTTCCTTCATACATTGGGACTTCTATCTTGGCTCTGCCTCCTGATCTAGCAACTACTCTCAGCAAGCGTTCTTTGACAACGTCCTCTCCTGTAGTTTCTTCGACAACATTCTTGCCCACTACTTCTTCGCTCTTTGCATTGATGATGTCTCTAGTGTTAGGTTCTCGTCTCTGCGCTTCCTCCATCGCTTCTAATCTTGCACGAATTTCTTGCATATCCCTTTCTACAACCCATTTGGCTAAATGTTTCTCTCCTTGTCTCCTCAAAGGCATTATGTTGACTGTCTATCACACACAGAGTACACCTTCGAGTTGTTTTTTCCTCGTATCCTTTGATTGTTGTCTACAATCAAATATTGGCTCTGATACTACTTGATGCAAACACCCCTTTTCTCTCAAGGGTTGCACAAGCTCTTGGTCTAGGATAGATCATGAAACTGAGTCGGATTGACTCTTTGGGTCTCTTCTAGACCCCCAATCTCACTTATAGAGGTCATTTCCCTCAAATGCACAGGTTGTATGAGACCCGTGACTTCTCTCCCGGGTGTAGTTCAAACATCAACGCGAAACGAGCCCTATCTCTTCTCTACTAATCCCTTTCTCTCACATGACCATGAGCCTAAGAAAAGGCGTGTCGTGACTTTGTGAGTCGGATATTTATACACAATTCAGCTGGAATCTCCTTGTCTCTGAAACTCCGACAAGGGCCTAGCGCTTGCTAGATTCTCCCTTATCCTCTTTCCATATGACCCCTTCTATGACCTAGGGCCAAACCTATGAATGGGTATCGAAAGTTTGTGTATCAGGGATTCCCAATGTGATTCACCTCTATCCTTATGAAGTCTGAACTTTTGATGGAATTGGATAAAAAATCTAGATCTCCCCTCGATCTCACGGTCTAGATCTCATCAAGGTTTTGCTTATCGGGGGTTTCCCGAAAACGATTTCCATCTCACTCCCAACTTCTAAAATGTCGATATTTCACAGAACAAATCAATGACTTAGATCTTGTGATATCTGACGGCTCCTATAAAATCATGAACTCAGGCTTCATGATTTCTTAGCATTCTACCCTTTGACTTCTCTCATGTGTGAGTCAGTGAAATGTTGATTGTTTTCCACATGTCCCTTCTGATGGATGGTGTCAATAATTTTGGAACTCCATAACCCCACTCCTCTGATGTACTTTCAAGTACTTAATGTCAGGGCACTTGACGCAAACAAGGGCAACCCTCACAGTTCCTCCCTGCTCTCACCAGGACCTTCTTTCTCTACAGGCCCGAAGAGTTAATGCTCTTCAACTCCTCTCGGGAGTTCTCCTACCCACAGCAACACTCCCCTGGCGATCTTCCTTTCGGATATGGGGAAATCACGCTTCGGGAGTTCGCGGTTCACATGAGCATGATTCACATACAACTCTAAACCCTGAACCCCGATGGTCAACGATCAACTACTTGGGAAATTCCCTATCGGGAAATCGGAGTATGCATTGTCACGAATCCTTGACACCACAAAGTCCTGAATCCCGAACTCCGATGGCACGTGCAGACTGAGACTTCCGCCCCTCAGACTTCAGTAAGTCGCCACCTGTGCTCCACTAGAGTCTTCGGGTCCCACACTTCCACGTCCTCTTCGGGATTTTGCAGATCGCGAATCCACGATACAAAGTTCTTCATGGTCGAAAACCCCGAAACACCGAACGTCGAAACCCCGAAGTCCGATGACACCTGTCAACACCTCCTAGTGAGGCCTGGCGCCTCGACACCTGTTCCCCACTCGCCTTCGGTAAAATCATGATTCGGGAGTTCGCTCCTCCTGATGCACAAGGTCACAGTCCTTGTAAAACCCCAAATCCGGACTTTTCAGGGTCTTCTGCCACGTGTCCCCTCTCCGATCAATGGTCTCGATTGATTCGGGAAATCGTAGATCGTGATTTCAAATAGTTGAAATATTTCCTCCGAAAAAACACCGAACGCCGAACCCCGAAGCCCAACGGACCTTTATCCTTCCTCGCCTGTGCTTACGGGCTATCTCCCGCGTAGCTCCTCCACGATCGAACGGTCCTCGGGATTTCAGGTTTCTCCTTGACAACTCTAAGTCGTCGATTCTCTTCCTCTTGAAGAGTTCCTCTGCTTCACCCACCTTCATCCTGTGCGAACTCCACTGGGGTCTGTTCCCACAGCGACACAAAGGTATTCTTCCAGGTCCGTTCCTGAGATGCTTACAAGGAACTATCCCTCCTGAGCTTCTATGTCTCCAAAGGCTTAGACCTTGGCGCTTCTTCTCCTCTGCGAACCTTCAACTTGAGTCTCTCTTGTGCGTATGAAAACGCTATCCTTCCAGAGCTTCTACCCTTTGAATTCTCACGGAATTCTTTGGCTCCTGTACTCTCGTAGAGTCTTCACGTGCAAACGCTATCCGTCCTGAGCTTCCACAAACACTCAGACCCATTGGGGAATTTGATCCTTCTTCTCCCTCAGATGGAGAATATCAATGCCTTCATGGATTTCACCCCAAGCAACCCCCTTTCTAAGTCTTCTGGGTATTCAGTAATCCAGCGAAAGTTCCCTCACTGGACCTTCCTTCAGATGATAGAACTCAAAGAGTTCCTTTTCCCGGTGCTATCTGTGCACTCTCTCAACGCCCTCCCGATGGAGTATCTCTGGCACAAAACACCCACCAATTATTTCTTCCTGTGTATTCACGCACTTCGCTCGACGTCCTCCAGACGGAGCTCCTCAGGATCCTCAGTGGTTCTGGTATTTCCTTAAGAACTCATAGCAGAGTTCTTTCTCTCTCTGTGCACCAGTGTGCACACACTCAATGCCCGCTTGGCAGAGATTCTCACAGAATCCACAGTGATTCTGTTAGCAACAGTGTCTTAGCTACACAGCCTTGCCTCTTGAGGTGTTCAGCAACCTCAAAGGTCTTCTTTCTGAGTTGTTGACTTCAGTCTGTGCCTTAGCACGTCTCTGTCTGAATCCTCACGAGTTCAGAAGTGCATCCTCTGTGCACGGCTATCAGAACCTCAGCGTTCTGTCACACCCTCCCGGTATGAAGCCTCAAAGACCCTCAACCTGAAATCAAACACTCTCCCTCAAATGGCATGATAACAACACACCCACATGCAACATATATAAGGAACACACACAGACATCCATTCAACACAGATCAGGTGCAGGAACAGCTGTTGTTTGTATTAAATAATGGAAAAATGCCTGTATATTTTACAAATGGTGTTTCTAAGCTCTCCTTGGCTCTTCAACTCAACCATTCTCCCTCTTAAAATGAGATCTCAGATCTCTTTTACCTGAGGTGCTCATCGAGCGCTTCCCTCCAGGATTTACCTACTCTAATTAATTTACAATCAATGGCTGTCTAGTCTGCTATCCAGAACTAGATCTCAGCCGATCTATAATAAATGCCTATCTTATCTACAGMYTGCGCAAAGGCATGGCATTCATGGCTCACCAGCCTAAGACATTAAATTACATTGAATTCCAATTCAAAATGAGGCTGCGCCTCCCTTTCAGCCCTGAATGGGTGCGCGCTGACGTGGCTGGCTGGCTGCATGGAGAGATGCTCCTGCATCATACTCCTCAGCTGCAAAAATCATGAGCTCCTGCTCATGAGCTTCCTCTCTGAACTGTTGGAATCCACCTCGGTCCCAAACAAGTCTTTGGAGCTTTTCACTTGCTCCATTCTGCTGCTGTGGCTTCTGCTGCGCTGCTGCTGCTGTCTTTCCTCTACCCAGCTTCCCCTCGCCGGTAGTCTGCGCTGACCTCA
>ML791144.1:119665-147799 GCA_009831015.1 Picea engelmannii
GGTCTAGGGACATCTATCTTTGAACTTTCATATCCAAGCTGTAGTATTCCCTGGTACTCCTGGCTAATTGTGCCACAAAATCTTCAACATGTTCATGTTGCTCTTGCTCATCTGTAAATGTGGGCATGTATGGTCTGGGGTTATCTCTGCTACTTGAGTGTTGGCCTAGTGGTTCGTCTTTGAACACTAGCACATATGGCCTATGATTGGTCCTGCTACCCATATGCCCATGGAACATGCCACCTGCAAGACTTCCTTCGGATGCTGGTGCTTTCTCTGGGTTATATCTGCCTTCCTCATGGGTTCCACCGACCCTCCAACCTCCTTATTCCCATACGTATCAGGATCTTTGCCTCGATGGGTTACTTGCATCAAAAGGTCAGTTATCCTATTTTTTTTCTCGTTCATTTTCTGTAGATTCTCATCAACTTTCTTCAAGGTTTCATAGATTTCGGTCTGTCCCCTTCTATTGGTTTCCTGATACTCATCCAACTGTCGGACCAATGTGCTTTCTGTGCGGTTCATGTTTTGTTGGAACTTACCAAATTTAGTTACTAAGAGAGCCAATCCCTGAGGCTCATGGTCATCTCCTGACCCTTCTATTTCTACCTATGTTTCATTTTTGTTTATCTTCCTTCGACCCATGGCAATTCCCCTGTACTTCTGCATGCACTGATCTCTCCACAGATTTGGAGGATCAAGGCTCTGATACCACTGTAATTATCCGAAGCCAAATTCTTTCTTGGAATCACTAACTACTACTAATTTATTGAGTTTTTAAGTGCATACAAGATTCATCAACACATGGAGATCAAAATATATTCAAGATGTAGAAGCACAAGCAAANAAGATCTGACCTTTTTATTATGAGCAATGTAAGATCAATACAATAGATGGCCGATCTGGCATAAACCTCATATGGTCGTACAAGCAATAGATATGATCTGCTACAAAATGCTCCCGACAATACAAAATGACCCTACAAAGGCTGCATATACAATGAAGACTAAATCAAGCAGATCTGAGCCGTACTAATGCTCAACCTCCAAGTTGGAAAGTGCCACGTTCTGCTAGAATGATGAAGTCCTAAATAATTCCACCCAGCTACCAAAAGTGTCCAATCATCCCGATAAATATGCCAAATGATATATCGGGCAACTGCAAGGAAAACCCAGATGTCCAAATTCCCACATCCACTCTCAAACTCCGTAGATCTGAATTCTCCACTGAATGGTGTGCCCCACTAGATGACTGAAACCCTAGCTGGTTTGAACCTGACGAAGGAGATCTCCAAATGATATTAAACTCTCCAATAATATAGATCAGGTGATGGTAAGAATAACCCAGGTGCCCGAATCTCCAAGATCCCTCTCAATCACTGTAGATCTGAAATCTCTACTGAATGGTGCGCCCCACTGGATGACTGAAACCCTAGCAGGTTCGACCCTGATGAAGGAGGCCTCTAAATGCTCTGAAACTCTCCAAGAATATAGATCGAGCTATGAGAACCCTGTGGGAGAAGTTTCGGGCTTAGATCTCAAGCAGATCTCCCTAGATCTGAGTTTTACTGAATCACAGGATGTCCCCTATGGGTCCAAGACATCCCAATATGCAGACAAATGTAGAATGATGAAAAACCTCTAGAAAATCCCTCAAACTGATGTTCCTGCCCCTTTTGAAGTGATAGATGGAGATGGGCTGAGACTAGAATGGTGTGGAGGAGTCTTTCATCCCCGATACCAAGCTGTTGAACAAGGTGAGTGGATATTTCACCACTGAGTTTCTCACAAGGGTTTGTACAACAAAACCCCCAAACTGAATGCTCAAGATAAATAGCCAATGTTAATCCAAAACCAGAATGAGTAATAGGTGCACCCCAGCCTCTTACTTATAATTTTCCTTCTAATTCTTTGTTGAGTTAGGTTAACTCCCAGGGTTAATCTTCTATTCTTCTGTTGAGTTATCTATTACTCCTGTATCCTTTCCCTTTCTTAAGTCAACTTAAAAATATAACTTTTAACTGCTCAACTTTCCCCCCTTCAGTGTGAGACTATGACCTAGTGGGGGTGTCCAGGCCACTGAGTCTCCTCATCACCTCTCTAAGAGGTGGGGGACATTACAGTGGGATATGTCCACCAGAGAAATTTCCAGGTCCTTCCTTTATTATTATCCAACAAATGAAGGGATACAACCTACAACAAAACCCGTTGTAACTTCCTCTTCTTTCTCTCACAATATCCTCTTTGAGAATACAATATTCACCATCATCGATAGCTGCAATACATTTCTCTCATAAAAAAGGGTTGCCTTCTAGGGAAAAAAACCCTAACATAATCTCTACCATTATATCTACGACCTTATAATGAACAATCCAGATTTACAATGAAATTACAATATACTTTTACAAGGAAATTTTTTCTTTGGGGGCTTTGCCCCCGAACCCCCGCTGGGGGCCCGCTTGCCCCCAAACCCCCCAGCGTGGAAGAGTTTACATACTTCTGGGGTGTAAATACTTCATGGGGTATAAACATAGCTGAAAGAAAGGACCTCTGAATTAGGAAGATAATCTGGCTCCACAACCAACAAACTATGCCTACAACATAGTCGGATGCATCTGTCTCAATATCAAATGATTGTTTCATATTGGGTAAGGAGAGTACTGGATTTGAGCACAAGTGATGCTTTGAATTATCAAATGCTCATTGTTTTTTGTCCCCCTATGCTAAATTTTCCCTGCCACCACCCTTGGCAACTTGGTTGAGCACCCATTCAATATGGGAGAATCCCAACACGAAGCGTCAGTAGAGATTGGCAAGTCCCAAGAAGATCCGAAGCTCGGTTAGTGTGGTCGGGGCTAGAGAGTCACAGATCACTTAGATCTTAGCTGGATCAACATGTACTCCATTCTCATCAACAATGTAGCCCAAGTATTGGACCTTTTTCATGCCAAAGGAGCATTTTTACAAGTTGGAGCATTTTTTCCTTGTGGTAGAGAGAATTTAGGTCAATCTTGTTGAAGAAATTTTCCCCCTTATGCTATTAAAGAAGGTCATCAATTCTAGGAATTGGATACATGTTCTTGACTGTGATTTTTTTTAATTCTTTGTAATCAATGTAGATTTGTCAGGTCCAGTCTTTCTTCTACACTAGTACAATTAGGCTTCGACAAGTGGAGGATTTGGGTGTGATGTGCCCCTTTTGAAGCATCTCTTTGATCTGATGCTTGATTTCATCATTTTCCATCAACAAGTGATGATATCCTAGTCCATTAGGAAGAGGTGTACATGAGGTTAGATCAATTGGATGCTTTACTTAGAAGAGCATCAGCACCCCGGTGGGTGAGGAGAAGATGTCTATGTACTCTTCCCTGATCTTGTCCACTTGCTTCTGCTACAAAGACAGGCTCTGTGTTGAGGCCATAGATGTGGCAAAAAAATTCTACTTACTGTAAGCATGGATCTGAAATAAGAATAAATTCTTGGTATGTGAAATGACCTTACCATATTTCTTATCAGATATTAAAGAAATAGGATTAGGTTGTGCTACCTCTAGTATCCTGTAAAATTTTCTACCCAAATTAATAATAAAAGTGGGGGGTCTAGACTCATACACAACATGTTGCTTCCAAGAATATGGTTGTCCTAAAAGAATATAAAAAACTTCAATGGGAGAAATACCAAACAATACCTCATCTTTGAAAGGCTTTATGTCGTAGGGTAGATGACACAATTAGATGACATGGAGATCTCTTCCTTGTTGAAGCTAGTCAATGGTGTAGGGATCCAGGTGTGGTGTCATCAAAAGGTCCAACACATTGAAAAACTATATTGATATTAGGTTCTTCTTACTTCCACTATTGACAATTAAATAAAGCAAAGCCCCCTTTAACCACATATGTGAGTCAAAGAGGCATTCCTCTTTCTTTCATTCTTTTGGTTCTCTTGGATGAACGTTGGTGGTAGCGACAGTGGAAGTGGTTTTAAAATCAATAATCTGCTTCCCTCCTTATGTATTTGATTGATATTTGAAATATTCCTTTGACTTGGAAGCTTTCATTTCAGCTATGAGTGACTACCTAGAGAGACATTCTTCGGTGTTGTGCTAAGGGATACTATGGTATTCACACAATTTTCCTGTGTCCTTCATCCTCTCATTACCCTTCTTGTGTTGCGACTTGGATTGGTTTTCTTGAGAATGGCCATATTTTCTCTATCCCTTGTTTTGTGGGTTGGGGCCACCTTTTATATGCTTCTCCTATGAGGAATTTTTAGATCCACAATATTGCCTCTTCTGCTTAAACTTGTGCTCTATCTTGATAACATATCTATAAGTTGTACCCAATGTTGTGATGTATAGAAACTCCATTTTTCTTTGAATGTATCTATGTAGAAATCCACGATATTTGAGCACCAGATGTCACTCAGAGTCTTTGATACCCAATTTTGTGCATAGGGTATGAAAAATATCGATGAAAAATGGTACTCTCTAGTACCTTTCCTGAAGTAGGGTGGTCCATATTGTGTATTGGTCCTCGTAACTTCCAATAGGGTAGTATTTTTCTTTAATGAAATCTCAAAAGGAATCCCATGTGAGCGAGACCAAAAATATTGTAGATTCCTCTATGGAAATTTTCTCATAGTAACTATCCCACCAATCCTTAACATGGGTGACGACCTTCAGGAGTGAAAAAATAATCTTTTTCCTATCAGAAAAATTGTGGACCAAAAAAATACCCTTAGAGCATATTCAACGATTTATCTATAGAATCCACATCTATTAGTTCTTCAAATAATGGAATATCAAAATTTAGAGATGTACCTTGAAGGGGTTGGCATGTCCACTTGATGAAGATACGTCTCTGGTGGGTAGTCGTCCAACAATCTGTGCAAATTTTTCCATCATTTCCTTCCTTTTTCGCCCAAGGGATTCCTTGAGCAACTATAAGAGGATATAGTAATCGATATTTACATGGCACAACTGGAGTAGGCTTACCGTAAAGAAAAATTATACACAATACCACCAGATCAGTAAAATTATACACAATACTTCCTTGTCAATTGAGGTCAGATAAATTTGATCTCAGACAGCTTCCCTCCTCTCCAACCCCCATCCTCCTAATGAAGATTCAAACATGGAATATAAGAGGCATGAATGCCAAAAATAAACAAGCTATACTAAGAGAAATCATCAAGAAGAATCAGCCATACATTCTCATTTTGCAAGAAACAAAATGAACGGGAAAGGAGGTTGCCTCCACTCTTCAAAAATGCTGGAAACATTCCAACAATGTAGAAATCGATGCCAAAGAATCAGCCGAAGGTTTTTCTATAATGTGGAATCCATCCACAGTTTTGTTGGGTGATTTCTGCACCTCCAAATGGACCATCACTGCCTCCTTTCGACTCATTGGATCGAACAAATCTAGTTACATAAAAAATGCTTACGGCCCTGCCATAGCAGGTGACAAGGACTCCTTCATAAAACTCTTGGATTGGTTAGTTGATTAGATCAACCCTCACATATGGATTCTAGGGGGGAATTCAACATAATCACAGGGCTAGAGGAGAAAAATGGATGTATGCAGACTTTATGGAAAGACAATGAGCATTTTAACAACTTCATTAGTCTAATAAATCTCATTAATGTTAGTATAGACAATGGACTATACACTTGGACTAATAGGTGCTCAGGGGACCAACAAGTGTCCAACTGACTAGACCTCTTCCTTCTATCAGAAGCACTAATGATGGACGGTATAGCTTGGAATGATACAATCATCAAATCCTCAGGCTTGGATCATTGACCAATCCTCCTCACCATTAACATCACGGGCACTCCTAGCAGAAATCCCTTTCACTTTGAGAAATTTTGGTTGACACACACGGACTTCCAAGAAAACATCAAAATTTGGTGGGAAGAAGAATCCATACCCACAGTGACCCCCATGCACATATTTCAACAAAGGTTCAAGAAACTCAAACAACATCTAAAAGTTTGGAATAAGGCTACTTTTGGTAACATATTTCAAGCCCACAAGAACCTCCAACAACAAATTCAATGCCTCCAACAGCAGATTCGACAACATAGCCTCATAGACACCCTAAAACATCAAGAAAAGAAACTAAACAATCAGTTAGATGAAATAAGAGCACAGGAGGAAATCCTCTAGAGACAAAATTCGCGCATACAATGGCTAAAATAGGGGGAAAGAAACACCAAATTCTTCAACAGATCCATGGTCTAGCAATGCCAAACGACTCGCATCACCCACCTCATTTCAGACCAGGGAACAAAAATTCAACAACACTCTGACCTTGAAAAGTAAATGCTCTCCTACTATAAAAACCCCTCTCTGAACCTCTTATAGGTCGATTTCATGCAATAGACACCATCCTCAAGAACATCCCCAAGGAGGTAACGAAGGAGAAAAACAAGGTGTTGATGAGACCAATAACTCAGAAAGAGGTTGATCAATCCCTACGAGATAAACCTATAGGCAAAGCGCCAGTACCGGATGGATTCACCCTAGATTTGTTCCACCATTATTGGAGCATTATATGTGAGGATATTTGGGAAATAATCAAGGACTCAATAAAATTAGGTCATGTCCTCTAGGCCCTCAACACCAACTTTCTCACTCTCATTCCCAAAGAAAATCACACCACCTCCCCAACACACTTCTGAACAAATTTCCCTCTCCAATGTCATCTACAAGCTCCTAACAAAGATTATTGCCACCCTCCACAAGCCCATCCTACCCTTTATCATCGCATCATAATAGACCGATGATGTGGAAGCTAGACAAATTCTGCACAGTATCATTTTGGCTCATGAAGTGATACACTCACTCCACTCGACGAAGACTCGAGGTATTCTTCTAAAACTAGATCTTTCAAAAGATTTAGATAAAATAAGATGGGAGTACTTGAGAACCACTCTTCTAGCCTTTGGCTTTGACCCCACATGGGTCTCTTGGATAGTCAACCTCACTTATTTTACTCTATTTTCCATTCTAAACAATGGCATTCCATCTAGCCCCTTCTCGCCTACTAGAGACATAAGACAAGGGGACCCCTTGTCCCCCTTCCTCTTCATAATCCTGGTGGAGAGACTCAGTGGAACCCTTTAGGCTGCCATTTCTGTAGCTCCCTTTCTGGCATCACCCTCCATGGTATATTGTCACCTATTTCCCATAGTCAATTTGTATATGAATTTCTCCTAATGGGAGAACCTATAGTGTGAGAAGACCTCCTCATCAAGTCCATCATCAACCTCTTCTATGAAGCCTCAGGAATGGACATGAACCTTTCCAAATCATAGATCTTCTTTTTCAACACGCCTGTTGAGATCCAGAACCACCTCATGCTCCTTCTCAGATTCACTCGCAGCACCTTACCCTCCACATATATATGAATTCCCCTCATAGATAATACGTTAAAAAATCTCGCTTGGGATTCTCTCCTCTCCAAATTTCGCAAAAATCTCTCTTTGTGGACCTTCCACTCCCCCAATCTGGCTAGATGCCTCATCCTTCTCAAGTTTTTCCTACAAGCTTTGCGAGTCTATTCCTTCTCTGCTCTAGCAGCTCCTAATTTCATCCTCACCACTTTAAGAATTATCCAAAGGTGATTTCTATGGAAAGGCACCAAGGAAGAAATAAAAATAGCCCTCGTAAGTTGGAAAAAATTTTGCAAACCAAAGAAACAAGGGGGACTGGGCCTCATGTACCCGACCATCCTTTATAAGGTCCTCAACGCAAAAAATTGGTGGATATGGTTAAAGAAATTGCAAGACCTTTGGGAATGCCTGTGGGAGAAAAAATACACCCCCACAACCCATGAAAAATAACTCATTAGATAGAATGGACAGTATCCGGGCTCTCATATGGAACATAGCTAGAGGCAACATGGATCTCGTAGTAGAACACTCTTTCTAGGAGATACAAAATGGTACCTCAACCCGCTTCTGGGGTGACTCTTGGAAATAACTCCCTGCCCTGAACAAAGACCCAGAGTTGAGCGTCTTCCTCTCCCATACCACAAAAGCAAGTCTCATCAAAGTAGAAGACTACAGGCACCCTGCCAGAAATCGGGACATCTGGTGCAATTGGAAAAACACCCACGAGGCCCTGGACATTCCCAGCGAAATAAACATCCAACCTTTACTGGATGATTTGGATACAAGGAAAATCCTAAACGAGCAAGGCAACAACATTTTCAGATGGGGGCATACCTCCATAGGAACCTTCAACATTCAAGAGGCATATAGGCTCAAAGATGAGCATGAATCTCTACCAATAGAGACAATATGGAGCAATATCTGGGAAACAAACTCATGGCCAAAAATCAATACCTTTCTTTGTCTAACTACACATAGTAGCATCCTCACTTGGGATAATTTAAGAAAAACGGGATTTATAGGGCCTTCCTAGTGCCAACTTTGTGGTTTATAAGAGGAAAAACAAAATCATCTCCTAAATCTCTGCTCCTATAGATCAAATATACGGGACTACAGTGCCAGCCTCATGTGCACCACAGACAAAAGGAATACAGGCATTCAGGAAACCTTAGAAGCTTGGCGCACCTTGATCTTCCACTCCTCTATCCTCAACAAAATCTGGCAGCTTCTACTAGGCTTCATCCTCTGTCAAATCTGAAAAGAAAGAAATCGACGAATATTCAAATCCAAGACTAAACCTTAGCAGTTGGTATGGGAAATTATTTTCTCCAACATCAAAGAAACAATCGCCCTCCATCCCTATAAAGATCAAGACTGGAACTGTCTGGCAAATGAATGCATCATCCTCCATCATTGGCAACTTCAACCACATTCCATGCCCATCGACTCTGCAAACAAGACACATCGTGAAACAAGTCCCACAATGTGGAAGGTGCCAGAAACAGGGTACCACAAGATGAATTTTGATGGGGCCTCCAAAGGGAATCTAGGCCTGGTAGGCTATGAAGCGGTCATTCACAACAACAAAGGGGAAATCCTACATATTGTAGAGGGAATTATTGGGCACAACACCAAGAATGTTGCGGAAATTTGGAGTCTCCTCAGAGGTCTACAAGAACCCAAAGACCAATAACTCTTCCCAATCATTATGAAGGGAGATTCGCAAATTGTTATTCATCTCCTTAGCTGTCTCCTTAATGGAGCTGACCTAGAAAAAATATCCCCTAGCTGGAGACTTATAAATGGGATCCTAAGAATAAAATCCCTTTTACATCCCAACTAGGTAATCCTGCCATCCCACATCAAAAGGACAACAAACCAAGTGGTCATTTTGTTGGCAAATTATTGAGTTGATTTGACTGTGTCTGAAGATGAATTCTCATGCACCCCAACCTCCACCAGCTCACAACCCTACGTAATATCTTGCAGATCCATTGTAAGAACCACATATCATCCATTGTAACACTCCCAACACATCCCATCCCCCTCCTAGCACATAACCTCACAATTTAAGTTCCCACGCCTCCACCATGACAAACCTTCAATATAGGAGCCCATCACATGAGATGGAGAACTTGGATGGAGAGATCCCACATGGAGAGACAGATGTCACCGTAGCAGTCACATCCTTGTCCCAGAACAGGAGCCCTCATAGCCGAACTCAGGGACATTTTCACTCTAACATCTCTAGATGCCTTCCCTCCTCCTCATAGATTTCTGTTGATATTCAATCTCTGCGCATCCACCCTCCTAGCCTCGACAACCCTTATTCCATGCCTAAAAGGCAGTTCTAAAAGAGGAGTAGCCTGGTACGCAACCAATGGTAGGAAAATGCCAAATTCGACCAACCGCTAAGACACAGAAATACCTGGCGCTAATATCCCTCCCATTGTTGATGTTCCTCCTATCCTGCCTCCTATTTTGGCTATTGATCCAACAGAGATGCATCTTGAAGCCACTCAAGAACTTTCCCCTCTATGAAATGAGTATGGTTGTCGGGTTGAATGGTTCAACGCCTTCAGGAACTCCCTGAGATACGCACCACCCCCACCCTCTCCTCTTCCACCGTGATGACCACATCCTGCCACTATCTTTTCATGTCACCTTTCTAAAGACCCCTCTGCCAATTCAACAGATTTCCCAATTTTTCCCCCTTGCCACAACCATGTTAACCAGGAGGAGATCACTCAGGATTTGAGAGATTTGTCCAGAGGATAGTAGGACATCAAAATGACCCTCAAGGTTTTACAAATGTAGGATGGAGAACAAGGGAGCAGGGTGGGCAAGCTGCTACTCTTCCTCCAAGACCTTGTGAAGGCATGTGTTGAATGAGACAAGGGCAAGATGAAGAATACCCAAGTCTTCGTAGGCCCATCCTATGATCTAGGTCTCTAAAAAAGTTCTCTTTTTTCTAGTCTTTTACTCTATGTTTTTTCAGTTCGTTAGCAAAACTATATAGACAGTCATCTCTACTTACATAGTCATCTCTTCTTATATAGTCAACTCTTCTTAGATTAAAAATCATACAGCCCCGATCCCTGCACGACATAGTAGGTTTTCTTAGTACGATCACTTTTGTTCATTTTTGGACAAGTGTCATCATTATTTGGACAAGTGTCATTAAATTTTTGAGCCAGAGCCAATAGTGGTTTCCTAGCTTGGCACTGTTGACACATTTGGTTTACATGTAAATGGTTTAATTCATTTGAAAAAACATTCATTATGTTAGCAATGTTGCACGCAGAGCGGCATAGAGATCGAATATTGAAACATTAAATCCACAAAAAACTAGTCTTGCTAGCACCATATCAACATCTTTTTCTTCTACAATAACATTTTGCAAAGGCATGTAGGTATGGTTTAGAGTTTGGAGAAAAAAATTGGAGAAAAATTTTAGAGCAGGAGGAAAAGATATGCCATTTTTGTGCAATTTTGTTGCAGCTTAACCATCATTGTACCATGCCTAGCCCTTCTACACCCACCTGCAATTTTCTTCTACAAGAACATCCTACAAATACAACAAGTTTGACATTGTATTTGTCATGTGAAAGACACATGTTTAATTCTCGTACGGGATAGGTACGTACTCATTCCTGGGAAAGTTGGGAGTATCATCGACGACAAGGTGTGAATACTAAAGAATTCCTTATTCAATTGAGGCATTAGATTTCCACTTTGTCACATATGACAAAGGACTGAGATTTATAATGCTAGAAAAATTGATAGTTGGATTTGTGAAGATGACATTCGCATGCACATGGTGCAGAGCCTAGGGAAAAAATCAAAGGAAAATTTGAGACAAGGAGAAAAATATATGCCAACCTCTATGGAAAGTCTACAGGATAAGAATGATGAATACATACTTAAACATTCTTACTTGAAAAATGGAAACAACGAATAGTAAACAACGAATATGAATGAAATTATGGTATTGAAACTTACTCGTCAATGATGAACAATAGAACCACATTCCCAATTGTGGGTGCAGGACAAAAACCCCGCAAAGTGCAAAAAACATCTCCAACTGTTGGTGCAGGACCCCAACCTTGCAAAGTCGAAGAAACAAAAACAAGAAACAAGCAAAAAACGAGTGAGGAAGCATGAATAGGTCCAATTGCAGGAGCAAGACCTCAACCCTACAAAATTGAACCAAATAAAAACAAGCAGCAACCAACAAACCAATGAACAAGCAACAACCAAACCAGTGAACAAGTAAAAAATATATGTATCTTCAATGATGACTAGATTTCATTCCAAGCATAGAAGAAATATGAAACATATCATGACCATGTGAGTGGAAATACTTAAACATTTTTACTTGCAAACTATAAATAGTAAACAACAAAGAACAAATACGAATGAAACTATGGTATTGAAAATTACCTGTCAATGATGAACGACAAAACGTAGGTTAAATTGTGGGTGCAAGACTTGAACCCTGCAAAGTGAAAAAACAACTCCAACTGCAGGTGAAAGACTCCAACCTTGCAAAGTTGAAGAAAAGAAAAGAAAGCACCAAGCAGCAACAGGTCCAACTCTAGGTGCAAGATCTCTACCTTGCAAAGTTGAAGCAAACAACAATAAGCAACAATCGATGAACTAACGAACCAATGAATAAGAAACAACCAATGAACCAATAAACAATATATGTATCTTCAATTAAGAGTAAATTGCATTCCAAGCATATAAGAAGTATGAAACATATGAGGACTATGCGAATGGCAGTGGACAACAATCTTGTCCAAATTCACTCCAACATTTTATGGAAAATTTTGAGTAAAAATGTACTATGACAGACCTATTTAAGTAAAGATTAAAGGTTGTCAGGCCTTTTTAAGGGCCTCACACTATGTAAAAATTTAAGCTGTTAGGCCTATTCAAGTACCTCAAAAAGAGTGTCAATGCTCAAAACTTTTAGTATCTAAACATTTTAATAAAAATAAAAATAATAAAAACATTAAAAAAGAGTGTTGATGCTCAAAACTTTGGGTATGTAAACTTTTCAATACAAATAAAAAATTTAAAAAAAGAGCGTAGATGCTCAAAACTTTGGATATCTAAACATTTAAAACATTAGGAATAGGGAAGGTGGCAATAAGACTTCTAATCTATTCTCCAATGAGATGATGACATAAAAGATTTTTTTTATTATATAAAAAATAATGTTTTTAGTTATTTAGTTCGAACAATAAAGAATTCAATAGCCCTTACCACTCCCTTGCTTCTCTTCTACCCTGTAGAGCTATATAAAGGCGCCCTATAGAGCACCAATTGCTTTTCTTAGGGTTTTAGGAGGGGGAGTGGATCCAAACTTAATTTGAAAGTAATTTCAAATTTTTAAGGCGGCAATGGTTATGGTCCCTTTCTAGGGCAGGGCTTTCTGTGGGATTTTATGACATGGGGTGTTCCTGGGCTTCACCCAATGTAAACAAAAATTCGTTATTTTGGGCGACATGTAATAATAAAAACACATTAATTGATGTTTCCATAATTTAAATATTGGTTTTCAAATATTTAATCATTTAATCATCATTTAAATTCCCTTTTTTTTTTTTTAAAAAACATTAATTCATCTTCCCATGATTTAATTCGAAAGAAGCTATAGACCATAGACCATAACATATGGATTTATATACATGATTCCCACATCAAACAAATCCTCTTAAATTTTGTAACCCTAAATACATATTATGGGATCGTGCCTCCTATGACAATAACTTAGAATAAACTTTTGCACATATATTTTCTTATAAGAGGAAATAATTATCTTGGTTAAGTCAAGTTCTCATCCATTTTCTTAATTTATAAGATACACCTTTAGAAAAACATAATTTGTAAGATACACGAGAAACATGCATATTTCGTATGAGAAAAGAATGATCCTTATTGAGTCGGAATTTTTATCCATTTCATCCACTTTTTTTATCAATTTCACCCAGTTTCCTCCTTGGGATAAACTTTTACACAAACATCAACAAATAATTATCATGGTTGAATTGGTCGTTTCATTTATTTTCCTTCTATAAAAACAATTTTGGGATTAGATAATTATCATGGTTGACATATTTTCTCAACAAATAATTATTCTTATTGAATTGCTCTTTTTATTTATTTTCCTTTTATCAAAACAATTTTGGGATTAAATCATTTTCATGGCTGACATGTTTTTTCATGGTAATATAGTAAATTTATTTTCTAGGATTAACATTTACTTTTATTAAAATTGAAAATATTTTAAAATAAATAATATATAATTTAATGGAATAAAATAAGTATTATAAATTTGAATACTAAGGTGAACATATTAGTATTAGAAAACATTGTTAATAATAATATGGATAATATTTCATTATAACATATAGTCACAACAAATCTTATACTATTTTACTATGCAAGGCTTTACTCTTAATTGAAAATTTAAGATTGCTAGTTCAACATAGAATTTTTTTTTTTGTAAATAAAAGAGGATCGTTGTATTAATAATGTTTGTAAGCCATACATTGCCAAGTGTGTTTGGCCACAAAAGGGAAACTAGAACATGTATCCCTTAGATGCTCCAAGTTTGACATATCATCATATGAACTAAAACTCTTTGAACAAAATCGACTTAACAAAACTATACATCCTAGCTGCATGAACAAAATTGTATGGACAATTTCAAGTGGCCTCTAGGAACAACTATGAACAAAACTGTATGCAAAGTGTATGAGTGACCTTTATGTCCATCTAGTATGCTACTGGAGTAAACTAAAAATTTAAGCCTGCAACTAGATTGAACAAAGAATAGTAACATGGAGACTTTACTCATTGATGAGCCTGGTTGTCTATTTATGTTGTAGACAAGGGTGAACCAATAGCCACATGTTGGGTATCGAGTCCACATAGGAGTGTTCTCTAGTGCGTCAAAAAAAATGTCCATTCTTTGGCTGAGGATGCGCTGAGAGTGCATCTGATCATCTTGTTTTTTCCAAATTTCAAAGATAAGTTGGAGGTGCTCCTCCGTGAGGTGATTTGAAAATTATTGGGGTTGGTCCTCCTCCTTGTCCTCATTGGAGACCACTATGTTTTCCTCGTTGGAAACCATAGTTTTTTCCTTGCCGGTGACCGCTGTGTTTTCCTCTACCTACTATTTCGGGAGAATTTCCTCCTCCACCATGCAATTTCCATCTCCATAATATGCTTCCTAAGGATTGATTTTTGCGGGGGCTAGAACACTAGTGGTGAGAGGAATGCATGCTCACAAAGGTGGTGCTTCCTCTTCAACCGGGCTGAAGCCTTGGATTAGATGTGGGGTCGACGGAGGTGCCCTCGATGACCTCTAGTTGTTGTGCCTTGCGATACAAAAATGGGCAATGAGAGCCAATTAGGAGGGGGAGATTTTGTTGCGCCTAGAGAGGGCACTGTAGTATAACACACCCCTCTTAGATTTCCCTCTTTCTTTGGGCATGATAGGAAGAGTGTGGAGGCCTTGTGCTGATGATAAAGAGGTAGTGAGATGGTGCTTGGAAAATATCGAAAAGGCCAAGAGTAGAGTGGCACTACTGAAATTGGAGAGAAGAATCTTATTAGGATCGAGCGAGTGGTGAAAGTTCACCACATAGAGGTCGAAAAATCCAACACAATTTTATAGGGTGATGGAACTAAGGAGTGGAGTGATGTGAGGGTAAGAGGAGAGAACGTCTGAGAAAAATACACAGAGGATGACGATGAAGAGCATGAACCAGGGATGACAGAGAATGGATGAATGCACCAGGGAAATTGATCACTTATTACCACACCACAGTGAGTTGACAACCCCCTTAGCAATTAGAGTCGAGTTAACATCCATTGCAGTCCTGGTATGCCTGGTTTGGCTTGCTCGAGTGACCATTAACCTCGCATGGTTGTATAGGCACACTTCCATTACTATTCTCATGGTGTGATCCATGCAGTGGTTAATGGTTGTGGCCTAGTGGAAGGGGTTAATAATTCCCCTAGTCGCTTGGTTCCATGTGTCTGCTGACAGTGGCTAGGTGGCACCTCATCCAGGGCAAGGAATTCCTGTTGGGCTAGCTCCATGAATTGGATCTAGAGAGACAAACTTGGTTACTACCTTTGTATCGATGAAAATGACCTCTTGCGTGGAGTCAAATCTTGCATTGGCAAGTCTATCTGCCACTGTATTTTTTCTTCACCTTATGTAAGAGGTGGTGAGAGCTAGAGAGGGCCTCAAAACTTCCTTGAGACTCTTTAGGGGCCCTAGGAGACACCAACTGGGGGTTATTTTTTCTGGATATTTTCCATTTATGATTTTGGTAGCTAGTTCGATGATGAATTTCCAATCTCCTTGAATGATCAAGAGAGCGAGATTGTGATCAAGATCCATTTGTACCCCTTTAATGGGACCTCATATTTTCGATGAATTATTGGTGTTAAATCCCATATTTTCTGCGATGAGGTATTGAATTTGGCCTGTGTTATTCGTTATGATCCCTCCATATCCTGAAATTCCTGGATTTCCTTTGGAGGTGCCATCAAAATTGTCTTTGTGAAAGTCATATGGGGGGGGAAACCAAGTAGAGGGACTAAAGTCCTTTTCTTTAAGGGGGGACGATAGGGGGAGAGTGGATATTGACAGAGAGAAGTCTTGAGAGTTTAAGATATATATTTCACTTTGATCAATACGGAAATCTTCCTGGGTCCACGTGTGTAGCTAGAGTGTTTCCTTAAGATGCAAGAGGATAGTGGTTAAGAGGTGGGCAGGCGGGGAGGTCTGGGAATGAAAGATACATATGTTCCTCGCTTACCATAGTTGCCATACAATGAATCCACATAGGAGATGCCAAGTTCTATTCAAGGTAGGAATTTTGTAGGATTTAGGTCCCCAATCCCTGATTGTGTTGATGATGTTGTTGTTTGCTCATTTGGTTCTTCTCATGAGTTGGGTGTCCTGATTCTAGATTTCCTCACTGAGTGTACAGTTGTTTAGAATGTGCTCCATGGTTTCTTCCTTCTGGTAATAGAGGTGAAATATTGAGGGGATTATGAATCCCCATTTTTTGAGGTTGTCCAAGGTTAAGATCTTGTTCTAAATTAGAAGTTAGAGGAAAGTGGAGATTTTTGACCAGAATCGCGATTTCCATATTGTTGCCAAAATGTGATCTTTTTGAATGTTTTGGAATTTTTCCTACAGAGTATACCCCTATTTGAGTCTGAAGTTTCCATGCAGAGTAAGACCTTATCTGAGAATGTCTAGGTTTGTGCTTACGTGAATTTGCCTTTGTTTTGTTATTTGCTTCTAGTGTTGCAAGTTGCGCTCAGTTTCCACTTGGAGTTCCTGGTGGGTTGATTTCTAGCTCCGTGAAGGAGAGTTGTTGGGGGCATTTGACCACAATTATACCACTTTGAGAGAGGATAGATATTGGACGTGATTTTTGTAAGATCATAGGTTTTATTCAGTTTGAAGGCATGGAAGTTGCTACCAGGAGTTCGTCCAGAATAGTGCATTCTCGCCATTACAAATTTCCCAAAAAGCATGTTCCTATATTAATGGCATATTTTTCAAGGGCGCGTTCCAAATGTTGGAGCCCTAAATTTTTTCATGCATCCTAATGATATGATCTTGATGTATATTCAAGGCATATTTATGTGTCTATATTATTTCCCAAAGTTTAGGTGGTGTTTTGAGCCATCTCCACCATATGTTTTCTCCAAAGGTGTTGTTTAATTTTTCAAGGTCCCTTAGACCCATACCTCCTAGAGATTTGGGCTTACACACTTTGACCCAACTAACTAAAGCCCATTTTTTCTCGAGGTTGTGTCCATGCCATAGAAAATCCCTTTGCAAATTCCTTATTTTTTATGACGGATATAGGGGGGACTAGGGATGAAAATTGGTAGGTAGGAATGGCTTGAAGAACTAACTTTAGGAGAATGATTTTGGCTGAGAGATTGAGGGATCGAAGGGTCCAATTGTAACAACCCTAGTTAAATGATTTCTTAAGGTTTATCAAGTATAATTAATTAAATAATTAACTATCCTAATGTATCTTAGTTAAATAATGATTATTCATTAATAATATTGATTAACTAATTATTGCATATATCTATTAATTAATTAACTCATTTAAGGTTTGGGTAACGAATTAAAATCTTAATAATTATTTATTTATTTATTAGAAAACTTAACGTATGAAGGATAAGGTATTGAATGGAGGGATAAGGTATTAAATGGAGGGATAAGGTGGGTGGAATTAAATGAAGGGAGGAGGCAGTGAATGGAAGGAGGATATGAGGGGCCAGAGTCATTCAGGAGAAGGACTTTTAGGAATTTTGGGGGTAAGGGAGCATTTTGAGAGTAGGGACTATATTTTTTATTTGGGGTATTTTTCTAGTCTGGAGTTTGGGTGGATTGTTGTAGGGGTGCACTGGTTGCTAGGAGTTTTCGGCTCGGGGGCCAGGAATCCTCACGGAATCCTAGAGCTAGGGAGATGGATAGGCTCTGTTCCTAGCTACCAGGGAGGAAGGATTTAGTTTTGGGTAGAGTTTGGGCATAGCAACAATGAGGACATACAAATATTGGAGAAATAGCATCAGATAGAGGTATGTATTTTCATGAATATGTTGTGTTATGTGGTTGTTACGTTAATTTATTTTCATGTTATTCATAAATAAACTTTATGATGAATAATAAACGATTATAAGATGATGATTAAATTGTACATGATATCATTTTTTTTATTCTTTATTTTAGCTTGTGTTTTATAAGGCTCTGTGGGGACAGAGACCTTACACATGGTATCAGAGCTTCAGTTTGAAGCACTAGAGCCTTAAAGGCCTACCTACAACTGAATTTTCCTTATTTAGAACCAACACCTATTCACCTGCAAGCAAACTTGTAAGAAAACTCATAAAAGATAGATGATCCTTTCAAAAAAAAAAGTTATAAAAAAAAGGGGTCGTAGGATATGGTGGTTGATGGGAATGGAACCCAGACCTTCCAAATAAAGAAGAGATAAAACATTAGTTATTGTGCCTATTTCAATTGGGAAGTATCCTATAAAAAATAAAAATTTACATATTGAATATATATATATATATATAATGAAGGGCGGTGTGTGCGCACAAGTGTTAATCACTAACACTAATCCATATCACATATCAAACTCCTATTCCAAATATCAACACATAAACCAACACAAGCGCTTTCTTTTACACATTTCTACGCAAAGTGTTGTGTCTGCGCACAAGTTATGTATGTGTAAACCAAATCCAAATTCTAGTGCACAAGGGAACATGCATCAAGTGCCAAGCCATAAAGGGGAACATATCAAGCTCATGAGTCACTGATCTCCTTTAAGCATAAAACCGAGTGTCAAGTCCATGCGACCTACAATCGCACACACAACCAAAAAATAATAGATGTAAAAAAAAATAATAGAGTAAAAGAAACTTGGTTGAAGGAGAAAAATGCGCTTTACGAATACTTTCTTTTCTTAGCTTGTTCTTTACGGCAATAATCAATACCAGAGTCAAAAAATACATAACCATAGTGCACAAGTGCTAAGCTCCAATGCCTGAAGGCCACTCTACAATCCTCAAGACTAACACCTCCATCCACCGAGTCACATAATTCAACGCATATGTACAAGGCACCAAGGAAAACGTCGACTCAAACAAGCCATGCAATATACCAATGTAACCAATTGATGTTTAAAATATCCAGCCAAACACATTGGACTAGTTTAGTCGCAGTCCAAACTCAATTTCCATGATCCTAGCATGCACAAAAGATGACTCCTGTAACCTACACATAAACACACATCACAATTAAAATCAAAGCGCCCAAGCATGAAGCCACCAAGGAGAATTCTACTATTTTCTCAATGAAGCCATGCAAATACCAAGCGCCATAGCACAAGCACCAACAACACACCAACACACATGGGTAACCAAAGGCTGGGATGCCAATGTGCCCGCATGGTAGTGCACACCAGCACACAGTCCAGTGCCAAGTGTTAGAGGTTTAAGTTCTAGGGAATAATCAAATGGGCCACCTGCATAATCAAACGCGAGACCAAAGAAGAGAGACCTTAGATTTTCAAATGATTTAGGAACATAGTTGTTACAAACTCAATAACAGTCAAAAATAATATTTTGCGCAGAGGGTTTGAGGAAATTTTTTTGAGCCATCTACATGACCATTGACTGGGGATTCAAGCTTGAATTCTGAGCAGGGCTATGTGTGACTATAACGACCCTTGATTATAAATTATAATTAATTTAATAATGTAATCCTAAAAGATTAGCTAAACTATATTTATTTATTAAAATAACCTTAACTAATTATTTGTTATGAATTAGTTATTCTTGATTATGATTAATTTAAGTATTATTAACTCATTAATTCATATGGTAAATAAATAAATGTGGATAATAAAATATATTATTAATTCAAGTTACGTTCCCGAAAATGGAAGCATTTAATAAATGGGATAAGATATTTAATAATGGGATAAGATATTTAATAAATGGGATAAAATATTTAATAATGGGATAAGATATTAGGTAAGGGAGTAAATGAAATGAAGTCGGTGAAGGAGGGATAAGAGGGGGAAAGGAGTTTTGGGGGAGGATTATGTTACGGGAGTTCGGGATGAATTTGGGAGAGAGGGGGAATTGGCAGAGTGAAACTTGGAGTGGAATTTACACAGTGCACTGAGGGTTGCTGGGTGTTTTGGGCTCGGAGGGACAGGATATCCGTTGATATCCTGGGGCTAGGAGCTAACTAGTCGGCAGGGAGGACGGTTTTGGGTAGTGTTCTAAAGAAGAGGGAAGGAAGCAAACGACAATCACATAATAGCATCAGGTTCAGGTAAAAATTATGCATTGTTTTGAATTAATTTGTTATTAAATCTTATTATATTGATGAAATTGCATACGAATGAGTTAAATTAGTAAAAATTTCTTGAATGTTACGGAAGTTACTGTTATTTCATTACTGTGTTATGAAATTAGTTTGTTTATCAAAATAAATTGATGTAAAAGGTAAAACCGGGCATTACATTTGGTATCAGAGCCCTGGTTCAAAATCTGGAACCAAGGGCCTACCTACCTACCCATAGTAACCTAAGCATATCTTCACAAGCTCTCTTATAAGAAATTTAAAAGAAAAGATGAAAATAATATTAACGGATTGTTTAGGGATACTCGGTACTTCCTATCTATTGTAATATATTAGGTACTTAGTTCAATATTTACTAGATAGTTCATTATTTTTACCTAAGTAGAGAAAAGGGCCAAGCAATTGTTTTTCTCCAGCAGCCAATGATCAGATAGAGTGTATAGACAATTTGGAAACCCTATATATATCTCCTATTTACGAAACTAAGGTTATTAACAACACTAAGGTTATTAGAAGCACTTCCACAATAAAAATAATAATTTTAAAGAAAAAGAAAACATTCTTTGGTAGCACTGCAAAACCTCTAGTAGACTACTTTGACCTCGTTTAGCAGTTCTGTAAATTCCTATAAAGCCCCACTTTAAAGAGTTCTATAAGATGCAATACTAACATTTCTATTTTCTAAAGATAGTAAATTTGCCACAATTTTCTAGCCACCAATATACAGTCTATTTTTCCTAAAGAAAACCTGTATTTTCCACTAAAAATAAAAATTTAAAATAAAAACCCTAACACCATAAATCATAGATCGAACCTGGAGAACCACTGCCAACGTCGAAGCCGTTGTTGTCCCTATATGAATTAAATAAATATTTTTAATGATTAGAGTATATGTAAATTGTGAAAATTATGATGGTGTTTAAGTTTCTTAACATAGTGTTATAGTTGTTAATTTTAAATATATATATATATATATATATATATATATATATATATATATATATATATATATAGAATTATTATATGTTTATCGAACCTGGAGAACCATCACCAACATCGAAACCATTGTTGTCCCTCTTGTGGCCTGAAATAGGAGACGAACTGTACGCAGGCTGTGGCATCGCTTGACCGTGACCCATCAACTCCAGATGTTAGTGCTTACGTTTACAACATTCGAGATGCTCACAGGAAAGAAATGGAGGTCAGGCATGCTCAAATGAATCAACTCAAGAACAAGAAACCTGCCAAATATAACTAAAATGCGTAACTAAAATGCTCGATTTAATAAAATTCCGTCAAACGACTTGGATAAAACAGACCTGGGTGCTCATTATTTTCATGAAATCAATTCAATCCTCGAAGTCCGCCATTGAAATCCTCGACCAGATCATTGTAAAATAATCATAACAGATGCCACTATGCGAATTTCCATGCCACAAACTGGGCTGTACCTATGTCCACACTCCCATTTTCTGAAAGAACTAGTTTTCTCACTCCACAGTAACCCAGCCATGCTCCTGTCAGGATAACACATATTTCAATCTTCGTTGGACTTATTTTGATATTCCTTCTAAATATTGCACCTTGACTTGATGTGAATGAGCATATTTCTTGTGATGTTGAAACCTTTGAAGGTTGGGAACACAGACCCGATCACAAGCTATCAGAGTCCCAAGCTTTATTCCTAATGAATTTTCAATCAAGGGCCTAGAAGGTAACTGTAGATTAAAAAGCACACTATGCACATCTTTGTATTGTCGGCGCTGAGGGTTTCCAACACACAAATTTATCAGAAAGAATGTGAAAAACCATTCAATCGACCAACCATTTCCAGAACCCATGTTAATTGTCCGTTTCGACGCCTTTTGGCGTCTGCTGGTGTGAAAATTATAAATGTATATCTGTAAGTATGTCCACAAAGCCGATATAAAACAAGACAAAACTAGTTTGGCAACCACAAACAAAATGGATATTCATCTTGTAAGATTTTCTTTATTGCTATGGAATAATAAATGATTCTCGAATAACCTTGTCTTTAGTACCAACAAAAATTGTCATTAAAACTTGCATATTCCACATGATGGCGATCCTAGTCAGCATTTGCTAAACTAGAATGGTGGAGAATAACAACATTAGACAGTCATGCATACCAATTTGGTCCGCGGCATGGGAGGAAGAGAGCTCTTCAGAATTCATGGTAGTTCCACCCCTCTACTGAACCGAATGGTTGGATTTTTGAATAAAGAGTATTAAAACATGGATTTGAGAAACAAGACGAGGGAACTCGAAGAACCATAGTTGAGCAACTACATTGAATCCTCTGTTGAGCAGAAAGATTTATTCTATGAATGAGGGTAGTAGCAACGATGAGAGCAACAGTGAAGATGATGATAATGCAGAAATTACTCTACAGATCCAAGAAGAGAGCAAAGAGGAGAGGCAGAGTGAGGATGCGGAGGTGAAGGACATGTTTAGGGTTGGGGGAGACACACGTAAGGTTATTTTGGATGAAGCGGGCACGTGGGCTTCATGGGTGCCCGATTTGACTTCTTTTAATTTTTTATTTATTTATTTATTTTATTTCAAGCTTATATTTATTTTTATTTATTTTTTATTTATTACGTATTAAAATTAACTTTTTAAATTTAATTACTTATAAATCGTAAATTTAATAAAGGTTATTAAATTTTTATTATTATTAATAAAAGAAAAATGTATATATATAATTTAATAAGCTAGTGTAAGTTTTAATTTAAATAATTTAATATTATAAGTTTAAGAGAAATGTATGGAGTGCGCGAGGATCGAACCTCGGACCTCCGCATCGGTTAAGTCTTTACAAAATCCGCCCTACCAACGCGCGATGCGTTGTTCCTTTTACAAATAATTTCACATTTAAATATTTTAACTGTTATACCCAAGACCACATGCCAAGCTACCAAGTGCCTTTTAGAGCCATACAGGTCAGATGCCAAGCTATCAAGCACCAAAGACATAAATGGAGGAGCCCACAAAGGGACATATATGCTCAAAGCAGTGTCTTATGAAGAACACTAACGTCAAAAGGTACATATCATGGGTGTATGCATATCGACATAAATTAATAAACATAAGGTTGGGAGTCTTTTTTATTCAAGTTGTAAGCGTAAATTAAAAGGGCTCGGACTAGGACAAGTGGGAAGGAGGCAACATATGCATTAGGAGCGTAAGCATAGAGGCGCAAGGATAATGTAGCTATAGGGTAGAAAACCAATAGTTGTTTTCGTAGGGGCGAAGAAACGAAGCTTAGAAGTTTAAACCTAACCCTAACCTAGCCAATCCCCTAATGGAGTAATGTCTGTTTACAGACAAGTAAAGAAAAATTACGCCTAACCCTGTTTCTAGTTTGAGTAGCACCAATTTTAGACATCTTAGAACTCACCCTGACAACTTTGGTTGATGCAGGTCAAAGCACACAGGATGGTCAGGACTCGAGGGAGTTGAGGCAGGGGAGCATCGTCGCAAGCACCACCAACACCACCAGTGCCACCACCACCATCGGCCGAACTAGCCCTCATACTAGGATTGTTGGAAGCCATCAACGGGACTTTAAATCGATGACAACCGGCAGGGACTGAAGTGGAACCCCCACCGTCTAGAACGGGTAATCCAGAAGTGTCAAGGGATTCAGGGGGAGGACCTCCACCTGAAGACATCACGCGAGAGTTGCAGAAGATCAAACTTCTAGAGTTTGTCGTAGGTCGTGCCAGTGAACACACAGAAGCATGGTTGGAAGGCATGACCAGGTGTTTTTCCCTAAGGGACTATGCATCCAACTCAAAGGTGAAGATCGCCATTTTTCAGTTAAGGGACAGCGCCTTGAACTGGTGGGGCAACCTGGAAAGACAATTGCACCTTACCCCAGACAAAGTATCTTGGGAACTTCTCAAGGAAAGTTTCAGGAGGAAATATCTACCAGCGTACTACGAGGAACAACATGTTGGGGAATTTCATGCCTTAGTACAGGGAAACAAAATGGTAGAAGAATATGAGATCAGGTTTATGGAACTGGTCAAATATGTGTCGTATATGGATAGTGACCAACGACAGGAAGAGCGCTTCATATATGGATTGAACCCTAGGATAAGGGCTATGGTGAGGATGTGGAAGCTGTCTTCAATAGCAGAGGCGGTGGAAAATGCGCATTACGTGGAAGAACATATGAACTTGACTGGGGGTGCAAGATCGACATTTCCGCATCGCCCTGGATTCGTAAGAAAGGCCCCGAGGAAATTTCCTAGGGGAGGGGGCTCAAGGCCACCACCGTATGGTAACAGATTCACGCCAAGGACAGTAGCTGCAGGGATTTCAATGGCAGCAAGTTCAACATCTCGTTAATCACCAACAGTGTAGACAGGACCACAACCATCTCAGGGAACAATGAGCAGGGGCAGGGGTTCCAGGAGAAGGAACTCATTTAGGAATGAGTCACATAACAGTGCACCGATTCAATCTCGTATTGCCTATTGGAGATGAGAAGGACCCCATTACGAACGAGACTGTCCAGAGTTACAATCACGGTTCATGCATAGATAAGGAAAGGCGTCGATGGGGAGAGCAAGTAGTAGCCACCATATTTACGCAGCAGTTAATAACTTCGAGGTCGAACATCAATCCACGGTGGTGGAGTCATCAGGTACGCTAAATCATATCAATGTTAATATTTTGTTTGATTCTGGTGCGACAAATAGTTTCATTTCACCATCTTCATTAAAAAAGAGTGGGTTGGCAGCCTACGAGCACGACGACTTTAAACAAGTCGAGATGGCTTCAGGGGAAAAACAAGCAGTAGGACCTAGTTTCGATAATTGTATAGTAGACCTGGGAGTGTGTACTACCAGGATGAAGGTATACATCACTGCTCTTGGGGAATATGACCTAATCATTGGAATGGATTGGTTAGCAGCTCATAGAGCTTTGGTAGATTGCTTCGCAAAGAGGGTTCTTTGTGTCGATGATGAAGGAAGACCAATAGAGATCCAGGGTGTACAGAGAAAAGTGTCGCTATGCTTTATATCCACTATGAAGGTTAAGCGATGCTTGAGGCAAGGGTATCGAATTTATGTAGTGGAAGCAGTGAATGAAAGGAAGGTTCCCTCAATGGATTAGTACCCAGTATTGTTAGAATTTCAGGATGTTTTCTCAAACGATTTACTAGGGATACCTCCTGAGAGAGAGCTTGATTTTACCATCGAGCTAAAACCTGGTGCATAACCAATTTCCAAAACTCCGTATCAGATGACAGCACCAAAACTTTGTGAATTGCAAATGCAGTTGAAAGAGTTACTGGACTTAGGGCTAATAAGGCCTAGTGTCTCGCCCTAGGGAGCACCGGTAATTTTTGTAAAGAAGAAGGATGGATCCTTACGACTGTGTATAGACTACAGGGACTTGAACCATGCTACAATGAAGAATAGGTACCCGATGCCGCAAATAGATGACCTCTTCAATCAGATGAAAGGAGCAATGGTATTCTCAAATATTGATTTGCAATCAGGGTAACATCAGTTAAGGATTAAGGAAGGTGATATCCCAAAAACGGCCTTTCAAACTCGGTTTGGACATTACGAGTTTGTTGTAGTACCTTTAGGATTGACCAATGCGCCAGCAGTATTCATGAGCCTCATGAACAGCGTATTCCGGAAGTACTTAGACAATTTTGTACAAGTCTTTTTAAATGACATCCTCATCTATTCCAAGAATGAAAAAGAACACGAGGAACACTTACGAATAGTGTTGTCCTGCCTTAGAGAGAACAAACTGTATGGGAAGTTTTCGAAGTGTTCCTTCTTCCAGAAAGAGATCCACTATTTAGGTCATATCATTTCCGGCAAAGGAATCTCTGTGGACCCATAAAAGGTAAAGGCCATTATGGAGTGGCCAGTGCTGAAAAATGCACATGAGGTGAGAAGATTCATGGGGCTAGCGGGTTATTACCAGAGATTTGTAGAAGGATTCTCAAAAATAGCGAAATCCATCACCACTTTGCAATGCAAGGGGGTCAGGTATGAATGGACAAAAGAATGTGATAGTGCATTCATTGAGCTTAAGAGGTTACTAACTAGTGCGCCAATTCTACAAATGTCGGATATGGAAAAGCACTTCATAGTCTGCACGGATGCCTCGAAGCAAGGGTTGAGAGTTGTACTAATGCAGGACAGAGGAGTGATAGCTTATGCGTCAAGGAAGTTGAAGAAGCACGAAGAGTTATATGCGACTCATGATTTAGAGTTGGTAGCTGTAATGCTAGCTCTGAAAATTTGGAGGCACTATCTTGTTGGGCGAAATTTTGAGCTCAAAACGAACCATCAAAGTTTAAAACATCTCTTCACTCAAAGAGATCTGAATGCCACACAAAGGTGATGGAGTAAGTTTATGAGTGAGTACGATTTTGGTATATCATACATCAAGGGAAAGGAAAATGTGGTCGCATATGCCTTGAGTAGGAGACCACGTATCTTCTCCTTGGTAACCTTAAAGGTTAATCTGAGGGAACGTGTGTTGGAACAACTCCAAGGAGACAGCTGGTATTTAAAGTTTACTTCAAACCTCCAGAGTGGGAGGCAGTTAGATTCAAAGTACGAAGGGTATAGTTTGGAAACAGATGGATTGTTAAGATATCGAGGAAGGATGTACATCCCTGAGAATGGGGATATTCGAAGCATCATACTGAAGAAAGCCCATAGATCACTTTATTGTGCGCATCTGGGTGTGAAGAATATGTACGCAGATATGAGGAAGCTCTTCTTTTGGGTAGGAATGAAACGCGATGTATTCCATTTCGTCGCCAAATGCCTAGAGTGTCAACAGGTGAAAGCTGACCACCATCACCTAGCAGGCCTCCTACAACCACATGATGTGCCTATGTCCAAGTGGGAAGTCATTTCTATGGATTTTGTTGTGGGGTTGCCGCTCACATCCCATAGACACAATGCCATTATTGTGATAGTGGATAAGTTAACCAAGAGTTCTCATTTTATTTCGGTTAGAGACACTTACGATGTTACTGATGTGGCACGTGTGTTTGTAAGCGAGGTTATCCGTTTGCATGGAATACCTAACAAGATCATTTCAGATAGGGACTCCATATTCACTTCTAGATTTTGGACAAGTTTACAGTCAGCGTTGGGAACTCAGTTGAACTTAAGCATAGCTTATCATCCTGAAACATATGGGAAGACTGAGAAGGTAAATCAAGTCATGGAGGACATGCTTAGGATGTATGTAATGGATAATCAAACCCAGTGGGAGAAGTACCTACATTTGGTAGAGTTTTCCTAGAATAACAGTTATCATAGTTCCATTGGAATGCCACCCTACAAATATTTGTATGGGAGGCCATGCAGAACACCATTGAGTTGGGATAGACTAGAAGATAGAGTAATAGTGGGGCAAAAACTGATTCAAGAAATGGAGGAACAGGTGATTCAGATTAGGCAGAGATTAAAGGAAGCACAGGATAAGCAGAAAAGCTATGTAGATGCACACAGGACCGACCGAAGTGATGAAGTGGGAGACCAAGTTTTCATATGTATTAGGCCTAATAAGAGTACCATATAGTTTGGGAAGGGGACAAAGTTGTCACCTCGGTTTATAGGACCATTTAGGATACAAGAGAAAATTGGACCCGTTGCCTATCGTCTCGTACTGCCACCCCACTTGCATAAAACTCATAATGTATTTCATGTATCTATTTTACGTCATTATGTTGTTGATGAATCACATAAAATAAATTGGAAGGAATTGCAGGTATC
>ML791144.1:149933-161263 GCA_009831015.1 Picea engelmannii
AGAATTATGCATTGTTTTGAATTAATTTGTTATTAAATCTTATTATATTGACGAAATTGCATACAAATGAGTTAAATTAGTAAAAATTTCTTGAATGTTACGGAAGTTACTGTTATTTCATTACTGTGTTATGAAATTAGTTCATTTATCAAAATAAATTGATGTAAAAGGTAAAACCGGCCATTACAATGACTATGAGTAAAAAAAAAAATGATTTGGACCCAAAACCTCAGAAATATCTTTACTATTTACCCATATAAAATTTGCAGAATTAGATATGTTCAAGTGACAAAGTCTCCCACATATCATGTTACTCCATGAGAATCAAAATATAGACCTATTCAAGTGCTACATAATATAAAATGAAATAATAAAATATGTGCTTTATGTTTTTTTTAGGCTCAAATGAAAATATTTTTTTAGAAAACCTTAAAAAATTACCCAATCTCCAAGTTGTACCAACGCAGAAGGCACCACGAGGAGGATCCCACGAGAGAGCGCTACTATGCACCAACGCAAAAGGCACCACGAGGAGGAGATCCCACAAGGGGCGACTACATTCAAGTGTAAATATATATATATATATATATATATATATATATATATATATATATATATATATATATGTAATATTAGGCCTCAGAGCCAAACCCTAACTATTTCATAAAATTCCATGCAATATCATACAACAAACAATCCAACGCCCTTAAGAAACCACCGATCCTAAGAAAACATTCCAACACACAGCACAACACAACATTCAAGCTAGCGTTCAAGACCAAGCCACCGAGGAGCAGAGGGAATGCGCCACTGTACATGATGCACCCTCCATAACTTGAAACCATGGACACGGGGTCGGCTAAGCACGGAGATGGCCATGGTCGTCGACCTCATCCTTCACCTCTGCAGAGTGTTTGAGAAAAAAAAATGAGAATGAAAAGGGTAGAGTGAGGCTAGGGTTCGAGGAGATAAAGGCGAGAATAATTAAAGGTTGACGTTGAGAGCCCTGAGAAGGAGGGCACGTGGACCTCATGCACCCACGATGTTCGACTTCAAATAAAAAGATTTTTCTTTTTTTTTTTAATTTCTTTTAAAATTTCTCTTATTTAATAAAAAAAATTATTTTTAATTAATTCTTTTTAAAATTTCTTTTAAATTACGTTTATATATATATACAGATCATATAAAATATGTTAAAAAAAATGTTAATTATAAATACTAATAATAATAATAAATATATAATAATATTAAAGTTATAAAAAAAAAGTTCGGAGTCCATGGGTTTTGATCCCACGACCACTCACCATAGCCCAAGCCTTGGAAAACAAACAAACACCAATGCGCCACACATGAGTATTTACAAAATAAATTCATATATATAAATTAATTAATTACCAATAGTCATAAAGTACTATCTTGAAGTATAACCTCCAATTATCCAAGTTAACCAAGCACTGAGTTTCACCCCAACAACCATTGAGCCAAGCGCCAAGCCCTTCCATTCCATTCCACCAGCCAAAGGCAAGCACCAAGCCCACAAAGGAGCATTTTGTGGACAACATATTAAAATTATAAAATTTTAATGTTAATAATGGGTTTGAAACCTATGATTATTAATCATATATATATATATATATCCCCATGATTAATGAATGTAATAGTGTAACTTTATAATTTATAAAGGTTAAAAGTCCTTGTAGAGTAGCGGGAGTTTGATGCATGTTATGGGAAATAGTCAGGGTAGAATAGGATTATAATAGAAAGCACCATATAAGGGATCTGATGAATTGTGGCGAGTGTGGTACAATGCTAGCGTAACTACCAAGTGAGAGGTTCAATAGTTTTCTTAGGTGAAGACATCAAGCCTAGAGACTTTAACCCTAACCTAGCCACTTCCCCTAAAGAGAGTAACGTCTGTTTATAGACAAGTAAAAAAAAACTTACGCCTAACCTTGTTTTCTAGTTTAAGTTCCACAAACCGGAAACGTCCTTGAACTCACCCTGACAACTTTGGTTGATGCAGGTTAAATTATACAAGATGGTCAGGACTCAAGGAAATCGAGGCAGAGGAGCATCATCACAGGGACCACCAGGGCCGCCACCACCATCGCTAGAACTAGCTCTCATACTGCGCTCTTTGGAGGCCATAAATGAGACTTTAAAGGGGCATCAACCAACAGGGATCAAAGTGGAGCCCCCACCATCTGTAATGGGTAATCCAGAAGCATCAAGGGATTCAGGGGGAGGACCTCCACCCGAAGACATCACTAGAGAACTATAGAAGATCAAACTTCTAGAGTTTACTGGGGGTCGTGGCAGTCAACGTGCCGAGGCGTAGTTGGAAGGCATGACAAGGTGTTTCACCTTAATAGACTATGCGTCCATTTCAAAGGCAAAGATATCAATTTTTTAGTTAAGAGACAGTGCCTTGAACTACTGGGGCAACCTATAAAGGAAACTACATCTTACCCCATACACCATATCTTGGGAACTTTTCAAGGAGAGGTTCTGCAGGAAATATCTAGGAGATTACTATGAGGAACAACAGGAGGGAGAATTTCATTCTCTAGTACATGGAAACGGGACCATAGAAGAATATGAGATCAGGTTTATGGAATTGGTCAAATATGTCTCATACATTGATAATGACCAATGACAGGAAGAACGCTTTGTCTATGGGTTAAACCATAAGATAAGGGCTATGGTACAGATGTGGAAACCATCTTCAGTAGTAGAAGAAGTAGAAAATGAGCATTATCCAGAGGAACACAAGAACTTAACTAAAGGTACGAGACCAACCTTTCCGCATCGTCCTGGATTCATAGGGAAGGCCCCTAGGACATTTTGCAGAGGAGGGGGCTCAAGGCCACCCCCATATGGTAATAGATTTGCACCAAGGATAGAAGCCGCAAGGATTTCAATGGAAACAAGTGCAACATCTCATTCATCACCAATGATGTAGGCAGGTTCAAGGCCATCTCACGGAGCAACTAGTAGGGGCAGTGGTTCCACAGGAAGGAACTCATTTCAGAGACAGTCACAAAAGAGTTCGCAGGTTCAATCCCATGTCACCTGTTGGGGATGTGAAGGACCACATTACCAGCGTGACTGCCCAGAGTTACAATCAGGATTTGTGCATAGAGAAGGAAAGGCCCCGATGGGAAGAGCCATTAGCAACTACTATATTTACGCAACGGTTAATAATTTCTAGGTTGAAAATCAATCCATGGTGGGGAAGTCATCGGGCACGCTAAATCATATCAATGTAAAGATTTTATTTGATTCTGGTGCTATAGATAGTTTCATTTCACCATCTGCATTAGAAAAGAGTGGGTTGGCAGCCTATGAGCATGATGAATTTAAACAAGTCAAGATTGCTTTGGGGGAAAAACAAGTGGTAGGACCTAGCGTTTATAATTGTATAGTAGACGTGGGAGTGTGTACTACCAGGTTGAAGGTATATGTCACTTCTCTTGGGGCGTATGACCTAATCATTGGAATGGATTGGTTAGAATCCCATCGAGCTATGGTAGATTGTTTCACAAAAAGGGTGCTTTGCGTCGATGATGAAGGAAGACCAATAGAGATCCACGCTGTAAGGAGACGAGTGTTTCTATGCTTTATCTCAACTATGAAAGTTAAGTGGTGCATGAGGTAAGGGTGTCAACTATATGTAGTGGAAGAAGTGAATGAATGGAAGGGACCCTCCTTGGATCAGTACCCAGTATGGTCATAATTTAAGGATGTCTTTCTGAACGAGTTACAAAGGTTACCTCTAGAGAGGGAGCTCAATTTTACTATTGAGATAAAACCTGGTGCAGAACCAATTTCCAATACTTCATATCATATGATAGCGCCAGAACTTTGTGAGTTGCAAATGGAGTTGAAAGAGTTACTATACTTAGGGATAATAAGGCCCAGTGTCTCACTTTGGGGTGCACCAGTAATTTTCGTAAAGAAGAAGGATGGTTCCTTATGATTGTGTATATATTACAGGGACTTGAACCATGCTACAGTGAAAAATAGGTACACAGTGTTGCGAATAGATAATGTCTTTGATCAGATGAAAGGAGCAACGGTATTCTTAAAGATTGATTTGCGATTAGGGTATCACCAGTTAAGGATTAAGGAAGGTGATACTCCTGAAACTTCCTTTCGAACTCAGTTTGGACATTATGAGTTGGTCGTAGTACCTTTCGGATTGACCAATGCACCAGCAGTATTCATGAGCCTCATGAATGGAGTATTCTAGAAGTACTTATACTATTTTTTGCAAGTCTTTCTAGATGACATCCTCATCTATTCCAAGAATGAAACAGAACATGAGGAAAACTTACAAGTGGTGTTGTCCTACCTTAGAGAGAACAAATTGTATGGGAAGTTGTTGAAGTGTTCCTTCTTCCAAAAATAAATCCAGTATTTAGGTCATATCATTTCTGGTGAAGGAATCTTTGTGGACCCGGAAAAGGTAAAGGCCACTATGGAATGTCAGTGCCAAAAAATGCCCATGAGGTAAGAAGCTTCATGGGGCTAGCAGGTTATTATCGAAGATTTGTTGAAGGATTCTCTAAAATAGCGAAACCCATCACCCCTTTTCAGCACAAGGGGGTCAGGTATAAATGGATAGAAGAATGTAATAGTGCATTCATTGAGCTTAAGAGGTTATTAACTAGTGTGTAAATTCTACGAATGTCGGATATGGAAAAGGACTTCACAGTCTGCACGGATGCCTCGAAGCAAGGGTTAGGGGCCATGCTAATGCAGTATGGAGGAGTGATAGCTTATGCATCAAGGAAGTTGAAGAAACATGAATAGATTTATGCTACTCATGATTTAGAGTTGGTAGCTATAATGCTAGCTCTACAACTTTAGAGGCAATATCTTCTGGGGAGAAACTTTGAGCTCAAAATGGACCATCAAAGTTTAAAACATATCTTCACTCAAAGGGATCTGAATGCCAAGAAAAGGCGATGGAGTGAGTTTATGAGTGAGTACGATTTCGGTATTTCATACATCAAGGGAAAGGAAAATGTGGATCTTGTTGTAGGGTTCTCTCTCACATCTCATAGACACAATGCCATTCTTGTCATAGTTGATCAGTTAACCAAGAGTGCTCATTTTATTCCAGTTAGAGACACTTATGATGTCACTGATGTGGAACGTGTGTTTGTAAGTGAGGTCATCTGTTTTCACAGGATACCTAAGAAGATCATTTCAGATAGGGACTCTAGATTCACTTCTAGGTTTTGGACAAGTTTGCAGTTAGAGTTGGGGACTCAGTTGAACTTAAGCACATCTTATCATCGTGAAAAAGATGGGAAAACCAAGAGAGTAAAACAATTTGTGGAAGACATACTTAGGATGTATGTCATGGATAATCAAACCCATTGGGAGAAGTACCTACCTTTGGTAGAGTTTTCCTACAATAACATTTTTCATAGCTCCATCAGAATGACACCCTACAAAGCTCTGTATATAAGGCCATGAAGAACGTCATTGAGTTGGGATAGATTAGAATATTGAGTAACAGTTGGGCCATAATTGATTCAAGAGATGGAGGAACAGGTGATTTGGATTAGGAAGAGACCAAAGGAAGCACAAGATAGGTAGAAAAGTTATGCGGATGCACAAAGGACCGACCAAAGTTATAAAGTGGGAGACCATGTTTTCATTCGTATCAGGCCTAATAAGAGTACCATACGGTTCGGGAAGGGGAAAAAGCTGTCACCTTTATTTATATGACCATTCAGAGTCCAAGACAAAATTGGACCCGATGCCTATCATCTCCTATTTCCACCCCACTTGCATAAAAATCATAATGTTTTTCATGTATCTGTTCTACATCAGTATGTTGCTGATGAATCACATAAACTAAATTGGAAGGAATTGCATGTATCAGACGCAGGAACTCTCATGGTAGAACTCATACGCATATTGGACCGTAGAGTCCAATAGCTCAGGAACCGTCTGGTAGACCAAGATAAGGTCCAGTGGGACAAGTATAGTCCATGATCTGCTACTTGGGAAGATGTTGAAGCACTACGTCGAGATTATCCCTCACTTTTTTTACCACCTTGATAATATGTTTCTCGAAGGTTGGGTGTATGTAACACCACCTTTTCACATAGACAACCAAGATTACCTGAGGCCTACACACCTTTATTTTCTATTCATAAGTGAAACTATTAAATGATACACTTGAAATTTTAAGACATATGAATCTTTATGAACGTTTAAATGTGTTTGGATAATGATGGATATGATGTGATATATTGTGAGAATGTAAATTTTATGAATGTTTAAATGTTATTAATGATGATGGATATGATGTGATCTACTATGTGAATCTAAATTCTATGAATCTCTAATTGTTATTGATGATGATGGATATGATGCAACATATTGTTTGAATGAGAATCCTATGGTGGTTTAAATGCTATTAGAATGATGTTGGATATGATGCAATATATTTTGTAAATGATAATTTTTTGAATAGGTGTCATTAATTGGATTATGGGATATTATGAGATCTATTTCTAACTTGGAAATTTTAATGTTAAATTTGTTAGTATGCGGATACCGAATTGAAATTATGGTTGTATGCAATTACATGATGATAATGCATAAGAATGTATGAGTTCGTGTTACAAACTAATCTGCAGGTTATGGGCTATGAAATAGCCAAGGGATAATGATGATGAAAGTCGATGTCATGACCACTGACCAAGAAACAATATGGTATGAACCTTTGTATGTGAAATTATATTGGTTTGGATGCATTTTTATGATACATGGACCAGTGAAGGATTTCACGTGGTGATACTGCCCAAAACTGAATAGATGATGACAAAACTCCCAACAACATGGTGCCACTGTATATTCCATTTTAGGGTGTGGACCCTAGTCCTGTTAAGAGGGGTGGAGGCATTTCCCACCATGTATCCTCTGAAACCTGAATTCATGGGAGGACAATGTTAGCTCACACTCCCCTATATGTGTGATGATGACTATCAATTGCTTGCTAGGGAAGCTTGGTCAAGATAGTGACACTTTCGCTTACAGGTTCTATTTTGAGTTACGTCAATATAGTTGACAGTCTAAGATAGTCCAACCGAGGAAAGATAGGAATGGAATATGGAAGTAAGTTAGGGAGGAAGGATGAGTAGAGATAGTTGGGAGTTTATGGAGATTTGTCTTATGGTGGAATTTATTGTTTTCCCTCTGAAAGGAAAATGGATATATATGAATATTCATAATTATGTAACTAAACTATAGCTGTCTAAATAACATTGTTGAGCTAGATCATAGTAATTACAGGATTTCGAAAACATTTGATTGGTTTATTGTCTTTTATAAAATGAATAGTCTTGTTGAATGGATTGGATGCATATGGAAATTACTATAGAGATGATAGTTATTAATACTATCACATGAACGAGACTTGTATGTACTAGCTACACATGCATTTCTTGCACATGTACACTAGTATGAATGAGTTTCTTGGCTTACTTACTAATAATGACCGTTATTTGTTATGAATGTGGGAACCATGTTTCTTTTCCCTTATATCATAAAATAATTTAACTTGGGGATTGCTTAAGGTTTATCTTTTCCCTTGTGTATGTAACAACCATAGTTAAATGATTGCTTAAGGTTTATCAAGTATAATTAATTAAATAATTAATTTTCCTAATGTATTTTAGTTAAATAATGATTATTTATTAATAGTATTATTTATTTATTGTTTATATATGTTGATTAATTAATTAATTAATTAATTAACTCATTTAAGGTTTGGGTAACGAATTAAAAGCTTAATAATTATTTATTTATTTATTAGAAAACTTAACATATGAAGGATAAGGTATTGAATGGAGGGATAAGGTGGGTGGAATTAAATGAAGGGAGGCGGCGGTGAATGGAAGGAGGATATGAGGGGGAAAAGGCATTCAGGAAAAGGACTTTTAGGCATTTTGGGGGTAAGGGAGAATTTTGAGAGTAGGGACTATATTTTATGTTTGGGATATTTTTCTGGTCTGGAGTTTTGGTGGATTGTTGCAGGGGTGCACCGACTTCCAGGAGTTTTGCGCTTGGGGGCTAGGAATCCTCACAGAATTCTAGAGCTAGGGAGCCGGATAGGCTCTGTTCGTAGGTGGCACAGAGGAAGGATTCGGTTTTGGTCAATGTTTCGACAGAGCAGCAAGGAGGACATACGAAGATTGGAGAAATAGGATCAGATAGAGGTATGTATTTTCATGAATATGTTGTGTTATGTGGTTGTTACGTTAATTTATTTTCATGTTGTTCATAAACAAACTTTATGATGAATAATAAATGATTATAAGATGATGATTAAATTGTACAGGATATAAAAAAAAAATTATTCTTTATTTTAGCTTGTGTTTTATAAGGCTTTATGGGGATAGAGACCTTACACCAATTTATAAGTCGATTGGAGATATAAAGGAGAGAGGGAGTCCCGGGTATTGTGAGGGAAAAGAGAAAATGGGTATGTTCATTAGTTGTGATATGTGAAGTTGGATGGCTTCTGACATATTAAAAAAGAAGAGATCGGATTTGGAAAGATTAAAGGTGATCATGGACGATTCGCTGAAATCATTGAGAGTGAATCTCAGTTTCTTAGCTTCTTGCGCAATGGAGGTGTTCAGAAGCATCGTGTCATCAAAAAAATTTCTGTGAGAGGTTGTCCGTTATAAAACCTGTAGAGGGAGGCCTTGAAGCGAGCCACTTTGAATTTTTTCTTTGATGTAAAGGCCCAGGCCTTCATCCATTATGAAAATCAATAAGGGGGAGAGAGGGTCACCTTGTCTTATAGCTATCGAGGGAGAGAAGGGTTGAGAGGGAACTCCATTAACTAGGATTGAGTAGAATGTTGAGGATATGACATTCATTTTATAAGAGATCCACTCATTGTTGACGTTGAAAGATGTTAATAGGGATTTCATGTAGTGCTAGCTTAATTTATCAAAATATTTTGATAGGTCTAGTTTTAGTAGCATAGCTGGAGTACGGGTTCTTTTAAGAAAGTGAATGATTTCATGGACTAATATGAAACTATCCATGATTTGAATTCCTTCAACGTACCTTGATTTCTCCTTGGAGATGATGAAGGGGAGTATGGGCTTGAGTCACAGGGATATGACCTTGGAGATGATTTTAGAAGTCACATTGCATAACGTTATTGGTCGAAAGTTTTTCATATTTCTGACCCTCTCTTATTTGGGGATTAGGGTGAGAAACATTGCATTTAGTGCTCGGAGAACTTTCCCTGAGCTATGTGATGCCTACACCAACTGCCACACCTCTTCCCTAAGAATTGTATAATAGAAGTCCAATAAGTCTATAGTAAAACCATCTAGGCCTCGTGATTTTCCTTTAGGGAGATCCTGGACAACTTGATCCACCTCTTCTTGTGTTATGGGTTTCATGAGAGCCACATTCTGATATGGGGTGATAAGAGTTGGGATATTTTTGGTCACCCACTTTGTTTTCGAGGTGCAGTCCACAAGGGTTTCTAAGAGAAGATCCTTGTACAAGGATTCTTGATGAGTTATCAGGGTGTTTCCCTACCCATCTTGCAACTTCGTAATGCAATTTATGAAATGTTTGTGGATCATGGAGTGGTGGAAGAATTTGGAGTTTTTCTCACCCTCTTTGAGCCATTGAATCCAAGATTTATTTCTCCAAAGGATTTCCTCCTGCTTGTATATTTCTTCCAGTTTCCTCTTGATGACATTATCCTCCTATTGTTTTGCAACTATGTGGCATGTTTGTATAATTTTTTTCTGAAGGTCCTCTAAGTTTTGTTCTAGCGTTTTCCTTCTTGAAAGATGTTCGCAAAGACCTCTTTTTTCCATCTGCGAATATGTTGTTTGAAGTGTTTTATATTTTGATGGAAGAAGAACATTTTGGTACCCTTCTGAATCTTTGCATTGGTCCACCAATTTCATGCTAGCTTTTGGAAGTCTCGGTAGGTGAGCCAAAATTTCTCAAATATGAAGCATTTGATCTTGGGAGTGGTTATTGTATCTATTCAAAGATAGAAAGTCCAGTGGTTTGAACCCACCTTCGGAAGAATGTTGTACGCTACCATTGGTCCTTCTAGCATAAGGGCTTCTGAGACTAAGAAGCGGTCAAGCTTGCAGGCTATTTGTTTGTTTCGAGATCATTTGTTGGTTCGTGTGTAGATTCCATTTCCATTTTATTTGTCAACCATATTGTCTTGTTCTATTAGCTCCTAGAATTTATGTTGTCTTGTTCCAGGCATTTTTTCCCTCCTCTTTTTTCCTCTGGCACGAGGATCATGTTGAAGTTTCCACCTACTATCGATCGCTTGTTCTCTACTAGAGAGCCTAGGTATGCCAAGGTTTTGAGGAAGAGGTCCTTGTCTTGGCAATTTTTTGGGCCATATTCATTGGTAATTATCCCATATTTGTCCAAACCAATAGCTCAACAGTGAGCTGTAAGAGTTCTTGGTGTGAAGAATCCTTGTTTTAAGATTATTGTGGCAGGATTCCAAAGTATAGCTAATCCCCCTGCAACACCTTTCGAATTGAAGTGATAGAACTTGCAATTTCTCTATCATTTTTTAAGAATGTATTTTTCTATTTATCCTGCGCACTTTCTTTCTTGTAGCATAAGAATAGCAGGGTCTTCAACTTTTACACAGTTTCGAAGAATCCTCTTTTTGGATATCCCATTTATCCCTTTGAACTTGCAGGTGATGGGATTCATTATTATCAATTTGGTGGGTGGGAAAAGGATCTCTCTAAGAGCCTTTGTATCTTCCCCAAGTTTATCATGTAGTTCCTTGCCTCTTTTATTAGTTGGTGCGCTGATTTTCTCCAATGCCTTTTTTTTTCCTTAGGGTTATTCTAGGGATATGGGTTTGGATCCACTATAATGCTAAGTCTAGAGGTGCCCCCTACTGATGAGTCAAGAAAAACCTTATGGAATTTCCTGAGTTGATATTTCGGTATAGTTTGAAGGTCCTTATTGTTATGTGCTTCTTATCACCTATCTATATCAATATGAGCTAGGTCTTGCTCATCCATTTCCATTATTGTATATTCTTCCCTCTTTGGAACTTTCCCTAGATTTGGAGAATCCTGGGAGTCTGCGTGGCTTCCTCGAACTAGGTGCACCAGTGGTTGTTGCATTTAAGTGTTGTTATTATCTTCTCTTTTCGTTTTTTGGTGTGTTTTCTCCACCTCTTAAACCTTTCGAAGTTGGTTAAGGGATTTGAAGGAGTTGGTGTTGTGGTTCTTTCTTCTAGTGTTGTCGATGGTTTTTTTTTTTTTTTTTATTCT
>ML791144.1:243702-257171 GCA_009831015.1 Picea engelmannii
CATTAATGACCAAAAACTCAAGTGAATCAAGGAACATCTTTCTATAAAAAAAATTAAATGGCTCATTAATGATAAAAAATTCAAGTCAATCAAGGAACATCTTTTTATAAAAAAAATTCAAACTCAAGTGAGTGAGAGTTAGAATTGAGCAGGTGGCTTATTAATGACCAAAAATTCAAGTGAAGCAAGGAACATCTTCTTATAAAAAAATTTCAAGCTCAAGTGATAGTTAGAGTTGAGAAGATGACTCATTAATGATAAAAAATTCTTAGGCAAGTGAATAAAAAGACTTCCCATGAATTGAGAAGGAGGCTTGCATGACTTGGAGAGATACAAGAGAAGTATAATGTGTGAAATTAGAAAGGAACTTTTGCAGAAATTATTCTATTGGGATTTGGTGACAATGAATTCCTCCAAGGATGGATCTGGATCCTATTATTCTGCATTGGTTACAAAAAAATAGAACAAGTTAGAATATGGATAGGGATTGCATTTAATAATCAATTTATTGTCAATGTCTATAAATACATGTAATCCCATAGAGACAAAGTGAGACAAACAGAGTGAGAACCTGCAAATCTGTTGTAATCTGCATGATCTGAATAATAACACAATTGATGCCTATGCAACACAACTGATGCCTATGCTTGGTGGACGTAGCCCAATGTTTGGGTGAACCACATGAAATCCCTGTGTTTATATATGTGTGTGATTGTTAATTATCTTATGTGAATTGTGTTTTTCACATTAGAAATTCTAACAAGTGATATCAAAGCTGGTTGGAGAAGCTTCAAATTCTTGGAGGAGACATAAAAATGAAATTTGTGTGAGGTGCATCGATTTATACATTGTCATATGTCCCTCCTCTGGAAGGGTGTGACGACATACTACTGACACTTTCTACATGTTTGAAAACTTGGAATTTTTGCACTCTAGCTATGTATTATAGCGCGTAAATAGTTAAACATCGCCACACTCCAAGTGAATCATGAGGTGCAGACTCACCGTAGTCCAATGGTAGCGTGAGGTGTGGAAATGTGCATAATTTTATTATTGGAAATTTTGAGGTATGGTTCTTTGGAAAAGTAAAGGTGGAGGAGATAATTAAAATAAAAAGTTTTTTTTTAATTAAAGAGTCACCTCGGTGGAAAAGTTAAAAAGGTTTATTATGGAGTGAAAATTTTAAGGTATAAACGTGAATGCTTATGGAGTAAAACTTTTTATTTATAAAACTTTTTATTAAACTTTTCTTGTATATTATTAAAAGGTTTTATGGAAAATATATGAATTTTTATTATTATAAAAGTTTTGTGGTTAACCTTTAACCTTATTTATTAAGGATCCACATTTAATTTTATTTATTATTCCTCCATATTTAAAAGGATTTTATAGGCAGTGGACATTAGGAGATTTTTGTTCTAATGGCTAAGATGAAGAGTTCAAAGTTTAAAGTTGAAAAGTTCAGCGATAAAAACAACTTTGAGCTCTCGAAGCTCAAGATACGGGATTTACTAGTGCAACAAGGGTTGTAAAGAGAATTGGAAGGAAAGTCAAAGAAACCAACAACCATGATAGAATGGGAATGGGAATATCTTGATGTGAAAGATGTTAGTACCATTAGTTTATGTCTCACTAATGAGGTTATGTTTAATATCATAGGAGAGGATACAACATCAGGCTTATGGAGCAAGTTGGAAACCTTATATATGACGAAAAATTGATGAGCATAATCTATTTGAAGAGACAGTTGTACAGTTTGTGGATGAAAGAAGGTATAAAAGTTGTTGACCATTTAAATACCTTTAATACCCTTATAGTTCAATTGACTAGTATGGATGTTAAATTTGAAGATGAGGATAAGGCTATTACACTATTTTGTTCATTGCATGAGTCTTGGGATAATCTAGTCACCTCTATTAGATTTATCTTAGCTGAGGTTTTAGATTATGATTATGTTGTGGGAGCTTTGTTGGATGAGGAGATGAGGAAAAAATCTAGTAAAGAAATGCCAACTTCAGACATGGTGGTGGTCAGGGATCGAACTAAAGAGAATAATGAGATAATTTCTTCTTGATCTAAGTCAAGACACAAAAATGGTAAAGAAAAATGTTGTACAGTGGAAAAACATGACATCTCAAGAAAGATTGTTTGAAGAGAAAGGAATTTGAGGAAATCTCTATGACGGAAGAAAATTTGGATGTAACAAATTCAGCTATAATTGATCAAGTTTTATCTGTTTCTAGTAATTTACAATATCAAGAAGAATCATAGATAGATTCATGTGCCTCCCACCACATGTGCTCACATATAAATTGATTATTTTCTTACCAATAGATTGATGAGGGTGCAGTGTTTATGGGAAATGGTATTCGCAGTAAAACTGTTGGGGTTGGCAGTATTAGAATCAGGATGTTCGATGGTATTGTTAGGGACTTAATGGATGTTAGACATGTATCCAAGATTAAATAAAATTTAATTTCATTGAGAGTGTTGGATTCTTGTGGATATAAGTATACAGGTCAAGGTGGATCACTCATAGTGTCATGAAGGCAACGATGGTTGATAAACTTTATAAGCTAGAACACAGTACTGAAGTAACATCTAAAGTGAAGGATGTATCTTCTTGTTCATTGAAGAAGTATCAAGGTCATAAGAGAAAGAAAGTACTTGTAAGCAGTAAATCATTTCGAGACTTGAAATCTTTGTTTTTGAATTCCTCTTTATTTTATATCTCTGCAATTTATGATGGTAGTATGATGAAGGAGCATCGCCAGCACATCAAGAGAGCCATCGCATTGAGCAGAAGATAGCTGGATACGCCAACACACATTTTGAAACCACTTTGCGATTGTTGTGTGATCTTAAATGATTTATTTAAGAGACGACGCACTTGTATATTGTAATGGACCTTGAGTGGATAGCTCTCGTCCTTAGGTAGATGAGGCATTTAAAATAGTTAATGCTGGTAGATAGAATAGTTAAGTCTAGATTGGATAGTTTAGAGTTCAAGAGGGAAACCAGATATAGACACCCTCATTGTGTATTGTAACATTATCGAAGTAGGAGAGAAAGAAGAGCAAGAAGAGAGAATTGTATGAAGAACACCCATGTATAGATATTGAATTAACAAAAGAAAGCTTTGATTCAAATCCATGGTTATGTGTCTATTCTCTGTGTATCGATGTTATGATCATGAATATTTGCTTCCTATCATACATGTGCTTTTATATGCGGTGTATGTGATTTCATAGTTGAATTGAAGTCTGAGAGGGTGAATGAATGAGTTTCAATTGTTTCTCTAAGTAAGATAGGAGATTCCTGCAAGGGCTGCAGTTGAATTGTCCACAAGGAGTGCGTTGACAGAAAAGTTCACTTAGAGAAAGATTTTGTTCTCATTTCCTCTAGAGTGCATATAGGCACAGTGTCATGCAAGGAGTGTGCAGGCCAAGTGAAGTCTCAAAGTTTAGATTCTAAGCGAAGTATTGAAAGACTGTTGTTGCAGGGGTGCGTAGAGTCGAAAGACTTAAACACTTAGACGTTGTTGAATATTTTCCACAAGGAGTGTGCATAGGAAGTTCTCAAAAGGACATGAGAAGCGGAAGGAAGCTCAAGAGGAGTAGGCCTTCAAATTCATTGAAGGATAAGTGTAGGGGAGTTTTTGTTGAATGTTTGAAGGAAGCGTCGCAGGTTGGCGAGCAGACCACGAGTCTCATAGAGAGACACTGCTTCCTTTTCGTAGATTTTCACAAGGAAGAACGGATGGATGAAATCATCCGAGGAGATTTTTTGAGGGTTCCGGAGCCGTTAGGTCTCTCGGAGATGCAAGGTGGATATAGTGTAGCTGTGGAGAGGATTCAAAGCTCGGGAGGGGTAGCACCATTTATCCAAGACGGTTAGGTCGATGGATTGTTCACGAGATCGCCTATCGGGACCTCGTGAGGAATGTGCCTAAGAAAAGGTAAGGAGATTTGCAAGATTGCGAGGAGAGAGATCTCGACTACTCCGAGGATAGGGTGTATTCACAGGAGTTGACAAGTGAACAGGTGGCACCGTGGATCTCGGGAACTTGTAGGTGGAAGGTTTGAGAGATTGGTGTTAAAATTCGTGAGTATGCAAAGCAGTGAAGTGGTGAGAGGATCAGGAGTGTCCATCTGAATGAGATAGGTGGCAAAGATCTAAGGATCTCATAGACTCGGGAGCTCGCAAGAAAAGGCTTGAGGACTTGGCCACCAAAATCGCGAAGTCGCGAGGAAACGAGGTTGCGAGTCTCGGCACCTCGGACCTCGGAAGTCGACGGGGAAGTTGTTAAACCACACAAGTAGAGAAGTTGCGAGGGATCGAGGTCTCAATAGCACGGAAATCCTGAGTGAAGTGACGGGTGTGGACGGGTCAAGTCACACATGCATATCAAAGTCTCGGTACCTCGGGTATCGAAGGTCGAAAAACCAAAAGGTTGGTATCGTGATTAGCAAGGTCGCGATTTATGATCCGCCGAGGAGTTAAGGAAGGGTATCACGTGATGAAGAGAATCTATGGGTAGGAATATTCTCGATAGGGAATCAGGAGAACCTTTGAGTTCTTCAGGCCGAGAAGAGAGGAAGGTCCTGTGTGAGCGGATGTGCATGATGAAGCGAAGTGCGCAGCTGTGCCAGAGTGGTATCAGAGTGGTTATTTCTCTATTTTCTGTAGCAGAGAAGAAGATAAAAATCCACCATGTCACCAAGAAGAGAAAGACAATCACCTGACCCAGAAGACAGAAAGGTGAGAAGAAGAGGCAGGCCGAGAAAAAATCCAGAAATGGAAAGGCAGATACGAGATCTTCGAGCAATATTAGAAGAAATGGAAGCAGCATAGAGATGCGCATCCAATGCTGGAGATCTGAGTGACTCCGAAGGTGAAGCTCAATCTGAACAACAAGGAGAAGTTGCAGCCGAAGATGCAACAAACGAGTGATTGATTAAAGCTATTTCCCGGATGAGTTCAAAGACAAAGATGGACATTCCAGCTTAAGAAGGAAGTCTGGATGCAGAAGAGCTTCGAGATTGGATTAGAGCTCTTGATACCTACTTCGACTATGAGGATATCGAAGAGGATAAAAAGGTTAGGCATGCTGTCATGAAATTGAAGGGACATGCAACATTGTGGTGGGACGAGCTTCAAGCTGACAGACACTGTAAAGGCAAACAAAAGATCAAAAGCTGGGATCGAATGATTGCGAAGATGAAGGCAAAATTCATCCCAAGGGATTACCAAATCACACTGTTCAGGAGGATGCAAAACCTAAGGTAGAAACTGATGATAGTGAAAGAATACACTGAGGAATTCTATCGACTAAACATGAGAGCACGTCACCGAGAGAGCGATGATGAGAAGGTTTCCAGATACCTGAATGGTCTGAGATACGACATTCAGGATGAATTAAGCATGACAACCATTAGAATGGTGGAGGATGCTTATTAGATGGCTCTGAAAGCCGAGGAGAAGTTGAGCCGTAAGCAAGGTCAGCGGGGGTGAGGTAGAAGTAAGCCCACAGGCAAGGCAGTTGCCTAGGATAAATACCAGAAGCTCAAGGAGGAATGGAAGAAACCTCAGGGTAAAGTTGAGAGAGGTGGAACCTCATAGCGAGGAAAACAATATGTTGAGAAGAGAGGACAGCATAATGAGAAGCAAGGAGATTATGTTGACGCAAACACTTTTCCTCGTACCAGAGGTAGGGGAAGAGGTCGAGGTGGAATCATCACATGTTTCACATGTGGAAAGAATGGACACAAGGCAGTTGACTGTCCATATAGGAAAAAGGATGGAGGAGAAGCTCACATCGTTGAAGCGCAGAGAGATGATGTTGAGAATGAAGACACAGAAAGTGGAAGGTCGTTGATGATGTGTAAAGTTCTCTTAACACCTGGGAAGGAGGTGGAGGACTCAGCTCAGAGGACCAGACTATTCAGAATAGCTTGCAAAACCAAAGACTGGAAATGCAAGGTTATTGTTGACAGTGGTAGCACAGATAATATCTTTTCGACCAAGATGGTAGAGAAGTTGGAGCTGGAGACAACTGATCACCCGAGTCGATACAAAGTCTCATGGCTACAGAAGGGACATCGGGTGAGTGTCACTAAACAATGTTTAGTTGACTTTAAAATTGTGGGATATAATGATAAGGTCTTGTGTGATGTCATCCCCATGGATGTATGTCATTTGTTGTTGAATAGACCATGGCAATATGACCGAAATGTGGTTCATGATGGGAGGATGAACACCTATACTTTGGAGAAGGATGGGAGGACACACAGATTGCTTTCGATAAAGGAAAAAGAAATGAATCCGGAAGTAAGCAACACGATACTTCTCATGAGTAGAAAGGAGCTTCTTACAGAGATGGAGAAGAAAGAAGATCCACAATTCTTTGTGGTCAGAAAGCCGAGAATTGTTCTGACTAGCACAAGAGTGGATGATTTACCAGACAAGATTCAGGAACTACTGGGAGAGTTCACTGACATCATCGTGGACGAATTACCTCATTCGTTGCAACCGATGAAGAGTGTGAGTCATCACATCGATCTCATACCAGGAGCTAGTTTTCCAAATAAATCTGCGTATAGATTGACGCCACAAGAAAATGAGGAGGTCAAGAAGAAGGTCGAGGAGTTGTTACACAAAGGATTGGTCAAGGAAATCCTGAGTCCGTGTGTTGTTCCGACAGTGCTTAGTCCAAAGAAGGACAGAGGCTGGAGAATGTGTACCGACTCAAGGGAAATCAACAAAATTACCATCAGGTATAGGTTTCCACTGCCGAGGATGGATGATCTGATGGATTGCTTGAGTGGGGAAAATTATTTTTCAGAGATTGATTTGAAAAGAAGATATCACCAGATTCGCATGAGGAAAGGTGAGGAATGGAAAACAACATTCAAGACAAATGAAGGTTTGTACGAATGGTTGGTCATGCCATTTGGGTTGACAAATGCGTCGAGAACATTTATGATATTGATGAATGAAGTTCTAAGGGAATTCATCGGGAAATTTGTAGTTGTATATCTGGATGACATACTGATCTTCAGTAAGACCAAGGGTGAACACTTGCGGCATTTGGCTATTGTGATGAGGAAACTACAGTAGGAGAAGCTATTGATTAATATGAAGAAGTCCTCATTTATGAAGACAAAGCTCATCTACTTGGGTTTTGTCATATCCACAAATGAGTTGAAAATGGATCCGAGTAAGGTGGAACTGTTCAAGAACTGGCCATCACCGAGAAATGTTTTCGAGGTGAGGAGTTTTCATGGTTTAGCTAGTTTCTACCGAAATTTCATTAGGAATTTCACTAGAATTAGCGCAGCGATGATGGACACGGTGAAGAAGCGACATAAGTGGTTTCATTGGATAGCAGAGGCTGAGAAGAGCTTCAACCTGTTGAAGCGGAAGATAACAGAACGACCAGTGTTGGTGTTGCCGAACTTCAAGAATACATTTCAAGTGAAGTGGGATGCAAGCGGATATGCCATAGGATCGGTCTTAAGTCAGGAGGATAGGCCAGTTGCATATTTCAGTGTGAAGCTGGATGAAGCAAAGCTGAAATACTCCACGTATGATAAAGAGTTTTATGCAATCATACAGGCACTGAAGAAGCAGAGGCATTACTTAATCCCAAAGAAATTTGTATTGTACAATGATAATCATGCATTACAGTTTGTGAGTCAACAAGAGAAGTTGAATCAGAAGCACGCAAAATGGGTAGAGTATATGAAAAATTTTATGTTTGTAATTAAACACATTTCGGGAACTGCTAACAATGTGGCTGATGCTTTGAGAAGGAAGTGTTTGTTGCTGCAGGAGTTCCGAGTCAAAATATTGGGCTTCGAAAATCTCTGGGACATGTACGCAGGAGATGCAGATTTTGGAGAAGCATATGAAGCAGCTGAGAATCCAGTTCTCATGGATCGGAGCCCTTGGATAGATTACATGATCTGGGAGGGGTTGTTGTTCAGAGGCAATCAATTATGCATTCCAAATTGCTCCATGAGGGAGAAGTTTCCAAAGGAGAACCACAGTGGGGGATTAGCAGGACATTTTGGCCATGATAAGACATTCGCAAAGCTGAGTGAATCATATTTTTGGCCAAGCATGCAAGTAGTTGTCAAGAGGTTTGTTGACAGGTGTCGAATTTGTCAGCATTCGAAGGGGAGGAAACAGAATGCAGGTCTTTATCAGCCATTTCCCATACCAGAGAGGCCGTGGGAGGCAATTAGCATGGATTTTGTATTGGGTTTGCCAAAAAAACAGAGAGGTGTTGATTCCATATTTGTGGTGGTGGAAAAGTTTTCAAAGATGGCACATTTCATCCCATGCCAGAAGACCAGTGATGCAACTCACATCGCGAATTTGTTTTTCAAGGAGGTCATTCGACTTCATGGATTGCCGAAAAGCATAGTTTCGGATAGAGACACTAAATTCATAGGGAATTTTTGGAGGACCTTATGGGAAAAGCTAGGAACTAACTTGGCATTTAGTTCAACTTACCATCCTCAGACATATGGACAAATAGAGGTGGTCAACAAAAGTCTGGGAGACTTGCTGAGAAGCTTGGTGACAGAGCACCATAGTAGCTGGGACAACATATCGCCACGGGTAGAGTTCGCGTACAACGATTCAGTGAATCAAAGCATAGAAAAGATCCCATTTAAGATTGTGCATGGGACACAACCGAGGGGAGTTTTTGAACTCATGGAGTCAGAACAGACTGCGACTAGTAGTGCGAGCGCAGAGGAATTTGTTGAAGCGATGAAAGAATTTCACAGCAGGGTGAAGCAGTGATTGATAGACTCAAATCAGGAGTACAACCGCAGAGGAGATCAACATCAAAGATAACTTTAATTTGAAGTTGGTGATCTGGTTCTATCACACTTGAGGAAGGAAAGGTTCCCAAGGGGAACATACAACAAGCTGAAAATGAAGAAAATTGGGCCATGCAGAGTCCTAAAGAAATTAGGAGAAAATGCTTACGAGATTGAATTTCTGAATGACATAGGAATATCTCCGACATTCAATGTCTCAGATTTATACCCATATAGGGCTAAGGAAGCAGAGACTAGAACTGAGCAACCAGTGATCCAATGGATGAAACAGATGCCGGTAGCAGAAAATCCACAGATGGAGTGCATACTAGACAAGAGAGTGGGTAAGAAGACTAGGAGGAAAGAGTACTATGTGTATCTGGTCAAGTGGAAGAACCACCCAGTAGAAGATGCTAGCTGGGAGACTGAAGCAGTGATACAGAAGCATGGACAGACCGTGCCGGAGCTCATGGACAAGAGCCCATGAAAATTTTCAAGCCAAGGAGTATGATGCAGGGGCATCGCCAACACATCAAGCGAGCCAGCACATCGAGCGGAAGACAGCTGGATAAGCCAACACACATTTTGAAAACACTTTGGGATTGTTGCGTGATCTTAAATGATTCATTTAAGAGACGACGCACTTGTATATTGTAATGGACCTTAGGTAGATGTGGCATTTAAAATAGTTAATGCTGGTAGATAGATATGTTAAGTCTAGATTGAATAGTTTAGAGTTCGAGAGGGAAACTGGATATAGACACCCTCATTGTGTATTGTAACATTATCGAAGCAGGAGAGAAAGAAGAGAAAGCAGAGAGAATTGTATGAAGAACACCCATGTATAGCTATTGAATTAATAAAAGAAAGCTTTGATTCAAATCCATGGTTATGTGTCTATTCTGTGTGTATCGATGTTATGCTCATGAATATTTGCTTCATGTCATACATGTGCTTTTATATGCTTTGTATGTGATTTCATAGTTGAATTGAAGTCTGAGAGGGTGAATGAATGAGTTTCAATTGTTTCTTTAAGTAAGCCAGAAGATTCCTGCAAGGGGTGCAGTTGAATTGTCCGCAAGGAGTGCGTTGACAAAAAAGTTCACTTAGAGAAAGATTTTTTTCTCATTTCCTCTAGAGTGAAGATAGGCACAATGCCATGCAAGGAGTGCGTAGGCCAAGTGAAGTCTCAGAGTTGTGATTATGAGTGGAGTATTGAAAGACTACTGCTACAGGGGTGCGCAGAGTCGAAAGACTTCAACACTTAGACTTTGTTGAAGATTTGTCGCAAGGAGTGCACGCAGGAAGTTCTCAAAAGGACATGAGAAGCAGAAGGAAGCTTAGGAGGAGTAGGCCTTCAAATTCATCGAAGGATAAGTGCAAGGGAGTTGTTGTTGAACGTTCGAAGGAAGCGTCGTTTTTTGGAAAGTAGACCACGAGTCTCATAGAGAGACACTTCTTCCTTTTCGTGGATTTTCACAAGGAAGAACATATGCATGAAATCATCCGAGGAGATTTTGCGAGGGTTCTGGAGCCGTTGGGTCTCTCAGAGAAGCAAGGTGGCTACAGTGCAGGAGTGGAGAGTATTCAAAGCTCAGGAGAGGTAGCACAATTCATCCAATACGGTCAGGTCGGTGGATTGTTCACGAGATCGCCTATCGGGACCTCGTGAGGAAAGTGCCTAAGCAAAGGTAAGGAGAGTCGTGAGATTGCGAGGAGCGATATCTTAACTACTCCGAGGATAGGGTGTAGTCATAGGAGTTGACAAGCAAACTTGTGGCACTATGGATCTCGGGAACTTGCAGGTGGAAGGTTTGAGAGATTGGCGTTAAAAGTCGCGAGTATGCGAAGCAGCGAAGTGGCGAGAGGATCAGGAGCGTCCATCTAAATGAGACAAGTGGCAGAGATCTAAGGATCTTGCAGACTCGGGAGCTCGCGAGAAAAGTCTTGAGGACTTGGCCACGAAAATCACGAAGTCACGAGGAAACGAGGTCGCGAGTCTTGGCACCTCAGACCTCCGCAGTCGACGGGGAAGTTGTTAAACCACACAAGTAGCGAAGTCGCGAGGGAGTGAGGTCGCAATAGCATGGAAATACCAAGTGACGTGACGAGTGTGGACAGGTAAAGTCACACGTGCTTATCGGAGCCTCGATACCTCGGGCATTGAAGGTCGAAAAACCAAAAGGTTGGTATCGCGAGTAGCGAGGTCGTGAGTTACAATCCGCTGAGGAGTTAAGGAAGGGGATCATGCGACCAAGAGAATCTGCGGGTAGGAAGATTCTCGATAGGGAATCAGGAGAACCTTTGAGTTCTTTGGGCCGAGAAGAGAGGAAGGTCCTGTGTCAGCGGATGTGCACGATGAAGCGAAGTGCGCAGCTGCACCATAGTACAAAGGCATGTTGTGTGTAGAATCCTATTTCTCATAGGGTCATCATTGTGAGATATAGTATGTATGGAACAACCAAAAGGTATGACTCAAGATCACAAAAGTAAATTTGTTTGCATGCTAGATAATTCTTTGCTGATGATATACTTGATGCAAGCTGAAGCATTTATAAAATTAGTAAGAAAATGACTCACGTGGACATGACAATTTAGATGAGGGATCGATGAAAAGAAAAACAAATTATGGGCATGGAAGTACACATAGATATTAATGGTAATTTGTGGTTGGAGTTCAATATGAACATTGTAAAACCAGTTTTTATCCCTCTTTCTTTCCATTATAAGTTTTCTTCAAGCATAAGGTCTGTCTCTAAAGAAGAAAAGATTATGTCTTGTGTGTGTAAGTTGAGTAAGAGGTCTGTTGTATGTGATGAAATGGTTATGACCAGATGTTTCACATGTTAATGATGTTGTTAGATATTCAACTTTTGTAGTGAAATGGCTGCTTAGGTGTTTGAGAAGCACAAATGTCACATATAATGGTTACACTGAGATGGTCTGTGATAATTGTAATGTATATTTTACAGGTGTCTTGGATAGAAGAGATCTATCACTAAATATGTCTCACAACACAGTTGTGGAAAACATGTTGAAGGTGGAGTGATCCCTCAAAAAATCCAAACTTGTGCAAGTCACACAAGCAAGATCATGAAACCAATTTTATTAGAGAAGTTGCAGTGGTGTTTGGCTTCTCTTGGCTTGGAGAAAAGGTGATGAACAAAAGGAAAAAGCAAAGTATGAGGCTAGTTGTTGTCAAGGTGGAGATTGTTAGGATTTTGTGACAACTAATTCCTCCAAAGATGAATTTGGATCCTATTATTCTGCATTGGTTACAACCAAATAGACCAAGTTAGAATATGGATTGCATTTAATAGGGATTGCTTAGAATAGGGATTGCATTTAATAATGAAATTCTTGTAAATGTATATAAATACATGTAAACAAGTAGAGCCAAAATGATAGAGATAGACTAACCTGCAAATCTGTTCTAAATAAGACAACCGATGCCTATGCTTGGTGGATAATCCAACATTTGGATGAACCACATGAAATCCCTTTATTTATATACATGTGAGATTGTTAATTATCATATGTGAATTGTGTTTTCCCCACTATCAATTCTAACACACACATTCTTACCCACTATCGATTCTAACACACAAATTCTTAGTTTTGTGATTCAAAGATCATGTTATTCCGTATGTTATTCCGTATTGAGAACAAATGAATTTCAATTTTCTAGATTAAGGTTGGGAGGAATGGCGATCTTCAAATTATTATTGCCTCCATATATTCAATTGAGAATTTGTTGCGAATTTATACAGGTCCCAATTTCTATATATTTGAAATACTTTTAGTAGGAATATCGAAAGAGAAAACAAAGTTATGAGTTGGGTATAGGAAATAAGATTTTAATTGAATTATTGATACATTGTTTTCTGTTTATATGCAAATAGATAGGGTTTTTCTTTACCATCTAAATGCTTGATATATCACTTTTGTTTATATATGAATTCGCAACTATATTTTTAATTTTATAGAAGCCAAAATACAAAGAGACATACATATATACCGATAGTTATCAGATTTATTTAAGTACCGAATCGATGCATGGAATTTAATACAAACAATACGTAAAATGAAGGAAAACGATTTTAGATAGAAAACGTAGAGTGTCCTCATTAAAATCATACTGTAGATTTAAGTTTGCGTTAAATTTTGTAAAAGTAATTGCCAGAGAGAAAAACAAGATCTCTTTATTTCACTGTTAACAGTCCAAAAGGATAAACAAGACTCATAAAGTTCTATTGAACTTAAAAATACTTATACATCTATATACATAGGTACCATGAAAGTCGAGCTAAGGAGAACTCGTAGGCCTAAATAAACAAAATAGATTCGAAACTCATGAAGTTCTGTCCAAATTTAAAACATTTATACACATCTGTAAAAAGTATCATGAAAGCTTATCTACAGAAAACCCGTAACCCTAAAAAGACTAAATATATTTACATTCTATTTCCAGATCTGAGATTTGGAAAAATAGTAACCCATGTGTACATTATAAGTATGAAATTCGGAGCTCGACATCTGGAGAACAACCCATAAGAAATGCATGCTCGTTTATGGAGTAAGACACCCACAAGTTTCAGTTCGGAATAGGGTTGTTAAGCCTAGATTGTTTGGACC
>ML791144.1:280770-292919 GCA_009831015.1 Picea engelmannii
TCACCCGGGGATCGCACCCGGCCTGAGCCACACCAACCCTTAACATGGTTGGATTTTTTGTCCCCGCAGGTTTCGAACCGATGACTTTAACATCACAGAGTGGCTTAACAACACACTCCGTCACCGACTGTCCTACACCTCGGAGACGTAGGATAAATTGTATTTGCTTCTAGCTTACTATTACAATAGTTTTTTAAGTTTTCATAATTTTTGAAATAGTTATTATTTATTATTATTGTTTTCTAAATTTTTTAGTTATTATTAAGGGTTTTATACACTAATTTGATGTTTATGGTGACCATGACTTTAAAAATAAATTATTGTAATTTTAAAAACTGAAATAACTTTAAAACTAACTATAAAAAGTTACACTCAGTCATTATTATTATGGTTTTTGTTCTCATAATATAATGATTATTAATGTCCATCCACATCAAAATTGGTTTATTGAATAAAAAATAATACATTTAAAGTTATTATAAAATCATATTAACTAATTCATTAATAATTATTATTAAATTTATTTTAATTCCTAATAATTTTAATAAATTCAAATTTTAAATAATTTTATACTCTCAAATATTTATAATTAGGATAATTGAATATTTTTTTAATTTTATAATTAACTATTAAATATTAATAAATAATATAGTTTTAAATTTTATTAATGGTTAATTTGATATTAAGATAGTTATGGGTATGGTTGTTTTTTTAAAACAACTTTGATGTATGTAAATTGATGCAAACCCCCCTTTTCTCCTAAGGGTTGCGCGACCTCCTAGTCTAGGATCAATGAAGAAATTGAGTCTGATTGACTCTTTGGGTCTCTCCTAGACCCCCAAACTCACTTACACAGGTTTTTCCCCCAAAATGCACAAGTCGTATGAGATCCGCGACTTCTCTCCTCGGCGTTGTTCGAACCTCAACGCCAAACGGGCGCTAGCTCTTCTCTGCTAAACGCTTTCTCTCACGCGATCATGAGCCTGGGCAAAGGCGCATCACGATTTCGTGAGTTAGGTATTTGTACGCAAGTCATCCTAACTCTCTCGGTCTTTGAAACTCCGACAAGTGCCTAACGCTCGCTAGCTCCTCCCTTATCGTCTTCCATATGACCTCCGCTATGACCCGGGGACAAACCTCAGAACATGTATCGAGATTTCGTGTATCGGGGATACTCGATGTGAGGCACCTCCATCCTCTTGAACGTCGAAGTTACGATGGCATTCGATCGATGGTCCAGATATCCCCTCGATCCGACGGTCCAGATCTCGTCAAGGTTTCGCTTATCGGGGGTCTCCCAAAAATGGTTTCCTCCACACACCCGACTTATGAAATGTCGATATTTCAGAGCACGAATCAACGACATAGATCCTCTGAGATCTGACGTCTCCTATCAAATCGTGAACTTTGGCTTCGCAAGTTCTTACCATTCAACCCTTTCACTTCTTTAATGTCCAAATGTTGATCAAACACTCCATATTTTCCCCTTGAGCTTATGCTTTCTTCAGACTTGGAATATTTTCAAAAGGTTCAAAAGTATCGACCCTTGTCCTTCCTATGAGTCCTTTTCTTGGATCTCGTTCACACTTACGAAGAGCTTTATTCCTCCTAAGATTGGCCTCGTAATGACTTCTATCTCCCCCACACTCCTTGTGTTTCAGGGATTTTGATAACTCAAATTTACAAGGATTCTTCGAAGAGAAATTCCTCTTACCCTCCTCACGTTCTCCTTCTCTGGTTCCTCGATTTCTTGCAAAGTCCCTTCGACACTTAGTCAAATCTCGGATCTGTGCACTCCTTGCACCAGATATTTCCACAAGGGTTGGATTCTTGCGGTCGACTGTGCGTGCCTTCAACCAGCCTTTTTACACTCATTGCAAAGGGAAACGTTCATGTTATCTCTTTCAAGCTTCAGAATTGAAACAAATTATGTCACGAACTCCCTGTGTTCTGTGTGCACACCTTTCACCACCTCAACAGAAGAGAAACAATTGAAACTTATCCTATCATTCACAATTCCATTCACTTAGAAGAAAAAAAAGAAGGAGAATTGAAAACAATATTCACACCATGCATTGGATCGATTTTCCTCTGTTATATTCATAAGTGAAAATAGTTACAACTGTAATAAAAAAAACTCAAAGCTCAGAAATATCCTACTAATTTGCAGCTCTACAACTATTCAACCAACCAACTACTAAGTAACATCATTTGGGCATACCAAACCTCTCTTTTTCAGAGGGCTCTTAGGGTTTCCCATGGCTACTTGCCTACTCTAAAACTTAACCAAACGACTATCTAGACGAGTCGCATTCTAGATCCGGAGTGGAATCTCCCACTTCACTCGTAATCGTTCAAGTGTGCCACTATGATTTTCCTACCGAGTTAAAGCGTGGCTCAAAAGATTAATTTTGGCACTGAGTTAAAGAAGACTTCAAAATATCTATTTTAACTGTGATCTTTGGGCTCCCATACAAATTCCTTATCATTGATGGGTCTTTCTCCCCATCATTGACAGCGATGCTCTTGCATCATACTCCCCTTGAAAAAAAAAATTCATGGACTCCTGTCCATGATATCCTGCATTGAATTTCCATGCTTCTATATAGCAAATTCATTTTCCCAACTGGAATCTTCTATTGGTTGTCCCTTCCACTTGACCAGGTATTTAAAATACATCATCCTTCTGGTCTTCTTGTTAATCCTCTAATCAATGATCTTATCCATCTATGATTTTTCTGCTATCGGCATTTTTTTTCCCACTCGATCTTCTCTTGATCTTATGATCCCTTCGTGTCATCTTTCCTCTAAGGATACAGGTGTGAAACATTGAATATGGGTGATATGCCCACATCATGTGGAATCTCGATCCCATAGGCCTTTGCATCAAACTTCCTCAATCCTATCTTGTTCGTCTTTAACTTGTTATATTTTCCCCTAGGGAACCTCTCTTTTATGAGATGTGCCAGAACCTGATCTCCTACATCAAATTGAAGTTATTTGCGATGATGATCAACTCTGCGCTTGTATTCCTAGTTAGAACTCTTCAACTGTCCCTTGAACTAACTATGGAGCCTCTGCATTTCTGCAGCAAAATCTTCTTCTCCATCTCTCCTGATCTCACTCTGTTCCAATTCTCTCAACTCAGATACTCCCATGGGTTTATTCCATACAATATTTGGAATGGTCTCTTTCTAGTGCTCCTGTTTGGTGAGTCATTAAATGAGAATTCTCCTTGTGGCAGAATCTGATCCCACTAATTATGGTGTTCAGTAACCGGACTCCTCAAAAATTTTCCCACACTTTCGTTTAACACCTCAGTTTATTCATCTGTCTGAGGATGACAAGATGAGTTGAAGGGAAAATATGTCCCCAATTTCTTCCATAGTGTTCTCCATAGGTGACCAACAAATTTTGTGTCTCTGTCCGAGACAATTCTTATAGGTAGGCTGTGAAATCTTACATCTTCCTTCAAAAACATATTTGCAACATGTGTTGCATCACTGGTGTTTTGGCATGGGATAAAATGTGCGATGTTTGAAAATCTAGCCACCACCACAAATATGGAGTCAAATCCTCTTTGTGTCCTTGGAAGTCCCAACAAAAAATCCATGCTTATTTCATCTCAAGGCCTCTTTGGTATGGGCAATGGTTGATACAATCTAGCATTATGTCTTTTTCCTTTCACATGATCGCAAATTCTACATTTGTTCAAAAACTTTATCACTTTTGTTCTCATACCTAGAAAATAGTATGAACTTCTCAACTGTGAAAATGTTTTATCATGGCTGAAATGTCCAGCCAGTCCTCTACTATGTTTTTCTTTCAAAAGGTTATCCCTCATTAAGCATTTTGTCATGCAAAATTGATTTCCCTTGAACAACAATCCCTCTTTAATCATGTACTATGTCCACTGGATTCTCTCTCTCAACACAAGGTGTGTACATGCTTCATATGCCTCCTTGAAATCTGTATCATCAAAATACATGTCCTTAAGGTGTTCAAACCCCAAGGTCTTCACCTAGAATTCCTGCAGAATCAAACATCTCTTTCTTAACACATCAACAAATTTGTTAACATTCCTAGCGATATGTTTTATGACAAAAGTAAAATTATGCATAAAGGCAACCCATTTTGCATGCCTCTGATTCAACTTTTCCTACCTAGTTATCAATTTTAAAGCTTGGTTATCACTGTACAAGACAAAATCTTGTGGGACAAGATAATGTCTTCATTTCTTTAAGGCTTGAATTATGGCATAAAACTCCTTGTCATATGTGGAGTAATTTCTCTTTGTCTCATTCATCTTCTCACTGAAATAGGAAACATGTCTATTATCCTGACCCAAAACTTCTCCTATTGCAACTCCATTCACATCACATATCACCTGAAATGTCTTTTCAAAATTCGAGAAGACCATCATTGGTCATTCTGTGATTTTCTACTTTAGTATATTGAATCTCCTTTCTACCTCTTCTATCGATTTAAAATACTTGCGCTTCTTTTTCATTGTATCCATCATTGGCGCACAAATTCCACTGAAGTCTCTGATGAACTTCCTATAGAAACTTGATAATCCATGTAAGCTCCTTACCTCAAACATGATCCTTGGTGACGACCATTCTTTGATTTCTTTCACCTTCTCTGGATCCATCTTCAGTTCATTTGAAGAGATCACAAAACCCAAGTAAATGAGTTATGTCTTCATAGAATAGGAGTTCTTCAGATTTATCAACAACTTCTCCTACAATAATCTCCCCATAACTAATGTGAGGTGTCTCAAATTCTCCTCGTTAGTTCTGATGAAGATCAGTATATCATCCAGATACACAACCACAAACTTTCCAATGAAATATTTCAATATTTCATTCATTAGCCTCATAAAAGTAGTCAGGGAATCTGTTAAGCCAAACATAATAACAAGCCACTCATACAAACCTTCATTTGTCTTAAAGGTTGTTTTCCACTAGTCACTTTCTCTCATCCTGATCTGGGGATATCCTCTTTTCAAATCTATTTTAGAAAAGAAATGTTCTCTACTTAAACAATCCATTAAATCATCCATTCTGGGTAAATGAAATCTATACCTTATGGTCATCTTGTTAATGGATATTGAGTCTATACATATTCTTCATCCTCCGTCCTTCTTTGGACTCAACACAATTGGTACTGCGCATGGACTCAAGCCCTCTCTGACCAAACCCCTATCTAACAATTTATGGACTTGGTTATTCACTTCCTGGTTCTCTCAAGGTGTCAATCTGTATGATGCTTCATTTGGTAGACTTGCTCCTGGTATCAGGTCGTTATGATGGTTGATACTTTTGATGGGTGGTAATGAGTTACAAAACTCATCCACTACTATGTCAGTGAAATTTTCCAACAATTCTTGAATTTGTTCAGGAAAATAATTCATCAAAGTGCTTGTAAGGATAACTTTAGGTTTCCTCACCACAACAAACTGCATCTCTTGATCCTCCTTGAATTCTTTTAGGATTTACTTCCCACTCATGAGAAGTATTCTTGTACTAGATTTCTCCTTCAATTTATGCTCCTCTATCGGAAACAACATGTGTGTTTTAGCATTCTTCTCCAAGGTGTATGTATTTTTCCTCCCATCGTGAAGGACCTTCCTATCAAAATTCCATGGTGTTACCAACAAAATATGGCATACATCCATGGGAATCAAATCACATAGAATTTCATCTCTATATCCTTCTATATTAAAGTCAACCAAGCATTCTTTAGTAACCATTACCCAATGTCCTTTCTACAACCATGAGACTTTGTATGGCTTCGGGTGTGCAGTTGTCTCTAACTCCAATTTTTGCAACATGTTCATAGATACTAAGTTATGAGTGCTTCCACTGTCAATTATCGCATTGTATACTCTGTCTTTAGCCTTGCAAGTTGTTATGAAGAGACTATTCCTCTGCACTGGATTTTCAACTTTTGCCTCCGGTTCTAAGAGAACCTTCCTCAACATCATGGATCTTCCATCCTCTACTCCTTCTACGTCAACATTTCCTCTCTATTCTTCTGAAATGTGATCCTCACCTCCTTATTTATTTTTATTAGAGAGTTCCCAAGACTTGTGCCCTACCTTTCCACAGGCATAGCACCTTATTTCTCCTCCTCCTTCTCCTCCTCTTCTTCTGGAAGAATTTCTTCCACCACTATGTCTTTCTTGGGAAATTCCCCCTCTTTCCTAGTGAATGTGTGGTTTCTCAGTCTTGTCCTTAGACTTATGTGCTCTATCATGGGTAACTCCCTTACCTCTATTTGGGGTTGGTCTTTTGCCTCTTTCTCGTTGGATTTGTTTTCTAGCCAACCTTTCCTCTTCCTTTAGTACAAAATGATAAGCATCCTCCATTGTCCTTACTAATATCATCCTAGAAGTCATATATCAGTCCATTTATATATCTGGTAAATTTTTCTTCATATCTCTCTCTTTGTCCAGTTCTGATGTTCAGCCTATAGAACTCCTCTATGTACTTATTAACTATCATCCTTTTTTGTCTCGGGTTTTGCATCTTCTTGAATAGATTCATCTGATAATCCTTGGGCATGAACTTAGCCTTCAACTTGGCTACCATTCTGTCCCAACTCTTTATCTTTTGTTTTCCTTTGTTTCTTCTCTCACCCTGCAGCTCATTCCACCACAACACTACATGTCCTTTTAGCCTGGTCACAACCTATTTCACCTTTTTCTCTTCATCGACCTCTTCATAGTGGAAGTGTTTGTCCATGGACCTTATCCAATCTAATAGATCTTCAACATATAAATTGCCTTCATACATTGGGACTTCTATCTTGGCTCTGCCTCCTAATCTAGCAACTACTCTTAGCAGGCATTCTCCGACAACGTCCTCTCCTGTAGTTTCTTCGACGACATTATTGCCCACTACTTCTTCGCTCTCTGCATCGATGATGTCTCTAGTGTTAGGTGCTTGTCTCTACACTTCCTCCATCGCTTCTATTCTTGCATGAATTTCTTGCATATCCCTTTATACAACTCATTTGGCTAAATGTTTCTCTCCTTGTCTCCTCGAAGGAATTGTGTTTACTGTCTATCACACACAGAGTACAACTTCAAGTTCTTTTTGCCTTGTATCCTTTGCTTGTTGTATACAATCAAATATTGGCTCTCATACTACTTGATGCAAACCCCCCTTTTCTCTTAAGGGTTACACGAGCTCTTGGTCTAGGATAGATCATGAAACTGAGTCGGATTGACTTTTTGGGTCTCTTCTAGACCCCCAATCTCACTTATAGAGGTTGTTTCCCTCGAATGCATAGGTTTTATGAGACCCGTGACTTCTCTCCTGGGTGTAGTTCAAACATCAATGCGAAACGAGCACTATCTCTTCTCTACTAAGCCCTTTCTCTCACATGACCATGAGCCTGAGAAAAGGCGTGTCGTGACTTTGTGAGTCGGATATTTATACACAATTTAGCTGGAATCCCCTTGTCTCTGAAACTATGACAAGGGCCTAGCACTCTCTAGCTCCTCCCTTATCCTCTTTCCATATGACCCCTTCTATGACCTAGGGCCAAACCTCTGAATGGGTATTGAAATTTTGTGTATCGGGGATTCCTGATGTGAGTCACCTCTATCCTTCTGAAGCCTGAACTTTTGATGGAATTGGATAGACAATCCAGATCTCCCCTCGATCTCACGGTCTAGATCTCGTTAGGGTTTTGCTTATCGGGGGTTTCCCGAAAACGATTTCCATCTCACTCCCAACTTCTAAAATGTCGATATTTCAGAGAACAAATCAATGACTTAGATCCTGTGATATCTTACGGCTCCTATCAAGTCGCGAACTTGGGCTTCAGGATTTCTTAGCATTCTACCCTTTGACTTCTCTGATGTGTGAGTCAGTGAAATTTTGATCGTTTTCCACATGTCCCTTCTGATGGATGGTGTCAATAACTTTGGAACTCCGTAACCCCACTCCTCTGATGTACTTTCAAGGACTTAATGTGAGTGCACTTTACCTTGATTGGACGACTACAATTCACTTGCATTCAGACTGAACAGATGAGATCCTTCCTCCTCTGTTTTTTCTCTTCGTTGCTTGGACAGTGATCAGATAGTCCAGATTCTCCCTTTGAGATTATGCTTTCATCAGACTTAGAAGATTTTTGAAAGGTTCAAAGGTCTCTAACCTTGTCCTTCCTATTAGTAATTTTCTTGGATCTTGTTCATACTTACGAAGAGTTTTATTCCTCCTGAGCTTGGCCTCGTAAATACATCGATCTCTCACGCACTCCTTTTGTTTCATGGATTTCGATAACTCATATCTCCAAGGATTATTCAAAGAGAAATTCCTCTCTCCCTCCTAGCATTCTCCTTCTCTGGTTCTTGGAATTCTTGCAAAGTCCCTTTGACACTTAGTCGAATCTCGGATCTGTGCACTCCTTGCACCAGATGTTTCAACAAGGATTGGATTCTTGCGATATACTATGCACGCCTTGCACCAGTCTCTTTATACTCCCTGCAAATGGAAAGATTTGTGTTATCTCTTCTAAGCTTTGGAATCAAAAAAAATTTTGTCACGCACTCATTGTGTTCTGTGTGCACACATTGCACCACCTCAACTAGAGAGAAACAATTGAAACTTATCCTATCATTCATAGTTCCATTCACTCATACAAAGACAAAGACATAGAATTGCAAACAATGTTCACACCATGCATTTCATGAATTTTCCTCTATTATATTCATAAGTGAAAATAGTTACAATTGTTATAAAAAAGACTCAAAACTGAGAAATATCCTACTAATTTGCAGCTTTGCAACTATGCAACCAACCGACTACTAACTAGCCTCATTTGGGCATAAAAAACCTCTATTTAGGAGAGGGCTCTTAGGGTTTCCCCTAGATACTTTCCTACTCTAAAAATTAACGGAATGACTATCTAGACCAGTCACATTCCATAGGCAGAGTGGAATCTCCCACTTCACTCATAATCGTTCAAGCGTGCCTCAAAATATTAATTTTGACGTTGAGTTAAGGTAGACTTCAAAATATCTGATGTAACTTCCAACATTGGGCTCCCGTACAGATTCCTTGATGTTGATGGGTCTTGCTCCCTATGATTGACAACGATGCTCCTACATCATAAATAAAGAAATAAATAATAATTTAATTGGTTAGTTCAATCAATGAATTTTATTAGTCTTAATGAATTATAATTTGCACTTTGTTGTTTGGAGTTGATTCATCCTTTACTTATTTATATATAGAGAGATATCACGAGGTCTAAATAGACTTTTAGTGATTACTTTTTCTTTAAAACTGTAATATATAAAGTAAGATAATGCTTTTTATATATATATAATTTTTATTGAATATTTAAAAAATACAAATTAATTAGTTATATTTAAGAATTTATTTTCATAATTAAAATTATGGAAAGAAATGTAACTAATTTTTTAGTTTTAATGAATTAATAAATTACAAAAATAAAAATATTAAAAAATTGGTACAAATCTATATACATTATACAAATCTATTTACAATATACCATGATTCTACCACTAAAAAGTTTTAATTTTTTATTACAATTTTAGTAACCAATTTTTATTTTACTTTCAATAACCCAAATTAGTAACCCAAATTGCATATTAGGAGATTGTGCCTCCTATCCTTACAACCTAGAATATATAATAAACTCTTGGACACATACATTCCATACATGGATTTGTTATATGCGCAAGGAATTATCCTTGCTAAGTCCACTCTCTTATCAATTTCTTTCTATATTAACAATTTAGGAAATATTTTAGACACATGCCTATTTCATATGCACAAAGAATGATCCTCATTGAATGTTATATTTCACAAGTCTTACCCATTTTTCCTCTTCCTTCTATTAAAACAACTTATCTCCCACATAGATATATCTATCTTACATAGATATATCTATCTTAGAGAAAATAATTATCATTATAGAGTTGATTTTCGATCCATTTCCTTGTACATTAACATATTTATTTCCTATCCCTATTATCTACAATGAATGAATGGTATAAATTAACTTTGATAACCACAAAGAGTGAGGGGAACACATTAAAGTATTAGAAAAAGTTGTTAATGATGCTATTGATCCTGGTTTGGATTTGAAACAATGAATAACAAAGAAGAATACCTAGGATTAATATCTCAAAACATTTCATCTTGAAGTTTATAGTATTTTATATTTGATCTGTAAATTGTCAATGATATTTGACTATAACATTTTGTCCCAAGAAATCTTATAATATTCTACAATGTTTTGTTATTGGTTGCAAATTTAAGATTATTAGTTTAGCATATAAATTATTGATATAAATTGCAATTAAAATTAAAGAGACAAGCAAATAGCACGCCATTCACATAATGAGCACAAGATATACCTTGTCAAAAAATAATTTGTAAAAATCACAAATACAAGGAGATACCTATGTTATTCTCTTTTCTTTTCAATCATAAAATGGAAATACAAAGGAAGGGAAACTCGCTATGAAGTTCCCATGGACACTACATAAGTCTCATTGACACTATGGCCAATATGGCTACTACATGATATTCTATTTCTTATGTTATACTTCATCATATGACTATCAACTCTATATTCCCCCATGGAAAAATACTTGATACAATAAGAATGAAACTTCTTTTTGTAGGGGCCTAGTGTTTAACATAGCTTGATAGCCATATAGGGTTAGGGTTAGGCTTTTGGACCCTCTATACTTGATCCAGACTTATGAGAGGAATGAAGTGAATAACAAACCCAATACAATAACACATACATACAGAAAACAACAACATATATCTATTGAACAATAACTTCTATTGAATAAATCACTACTGCATTTGGGTCAAATTTCGATGGCGTGTTCGACACAATTGCCACTTTCTATTGTCGGACAACCGACAAACCTCATACCCCCTCAAACGTCGTTTCACATGATGTCATTTTTCCAACGACCTAATTTTCGTCGATATTGCGACGTTTCAAACGTGGAAAGAGAGACATTGCAAACGTCGCAAGAGAGATGTTGAAAATGTGGCAAGAGAGACGTTTCAAACATGGCAAGACCGACGTTTCAAACGTCGCAAGAGAGATGTTTCAAACGTCGCAAGAGAGATGTTTCAAACGTGGCAAGACCGACGTTTCAAACGTCGCAAGAGAGACGTTGCAAACGTGGCAAGAGAGACATTTCAAACGTGGCAAGACCGACGTTTCAAACGTCGCAAGAGAGACATTGCAAATGTGGAAAGATCGACGTTTCAAACGTGGCAAAACTGACGTCTCAAACGTGGCAAGAAAGATGTTGCAAACGTGGCAAGACCAACATTTCAAACGTGGTAAGTGAGACATTGCAAACGTGGCAAGTGAGACGTTTCAGACGTGGCAAGAGAGACGCTTCAAAGGTGGCAAGACCGACATTTCAAACGTAGCAAGTGAGACATTTCAGACGTGGCAAGAGAGACGTTCTGAAGGTGGCAAGACCAACGGAATGAGGTATTAGCTCTGACGTGGTTGCTATGGGAGAGACACTCTTGAACGTCGCAAGAACGACGTCCATCAGGTGGCAACAACGACGGCCAGAAGTTACTAGCTCCGACGTGGTTGCTATGGGAGCGACAATCTTGGAGGTGGAAACAGAGACGTCTTGGACGTGGCAATAGCAATGGGAAGAGAGTAAAAGACGTCACAATTGCCACCTTTGTGTAGGTATTTAAAAAAAAAATACAATATCAATATCAAGACCTAATAGTCATTCCAAGCCCAAAGGAGGAGTAAGTCATATAGATGTCAGCTAGTGACATAGTCTAGTTGTGTACAGTGTGATGTATTAGATTCTTATATTGGAATGGAGTAATAAAAGACCCCCTTTTGTTTACATTGTGACTCTTATGTTCTACATGGATTATTGGTATGTAGGTAATTCTTCTTTTTTTTTTGTTATGATGAATATGTTGAATTGAATGTGCGTAAATGTGTTAAGTTTGTATAAGAGTTGTAGATCAACAGAGGTAATAGGCCCACTCGAAAGATATCTCCCCAAAATTCTAGACTGTGTGGAGTGTTATCACTCCAAGAAACCCTTTGTGGTTGCAGACCAAAGGTGCTTGGTAACTTAAGAAATGAAT
>ML791145.1:33662-49486 GCA_009831015.1 Picea engelmannii
ACTCTGAAAACGGATCATGGCTCATCCGGGCATGACCTCTTCTACATGTGGCCATAAGCTTCCCTGAGCTTCTCTTTGGAAAAAACACCTGTAAAAGTCCTCAACAGCCTCTGAAACCTGTCCCAATGTGTTCATAGCATATCGATTAGCCAAAAAATATTATTCAATCAAAGAAAACAAATATAGGCTCACCAAACCATGTCCTCCATCAAAGAGGGCTTGAAGTTCCCTGGAGCTTCCTGAAACTTCAATGGTGAAAAACTTGTTGAAGAAGTCTTCAAATGGCTGTGAAAACTGCACCAATGGATCCAGCACATCCAAAAACCCCTAGCTGGGCTTTTACGACACCTCAAACGGCCAAACGATGAAGAAGTTAGGCCTCCTCCATCTTCCTCCTTCAACTTTGCTGGAACTGGCTCTACAAAACGCACCTCTGTGTGCATGAACCTGGAACACGCTCCAAAATGCGCGTTTAAACCCAGCACCGAGCAGTTCCGAATAACCGTGCAAACTGTAGGATGATTAGGGTGCCTCCAGCCCCCAACCGCCTAGCACCTGGGCACATTTCGTCCTCCATATGACCTCGGGCTTTTGGCAAAAGGGCTAACGGTTTTTAAAACCGTGCCAACCGACATTTCAAAACCACGCACTCCAACTCGGGGTCACATGGCAACACATAAGACCACGACCAGGGCTCCACATATTGCAAACCCTGCGCACTTTATAATACATAGTCATATGAAGGGTTTAAAAACCACAAGCCATGTTCAAAAATCTGCACACACATATATAATATGTGGTGTACAAACCCCGCACGCGATTTCAAAACGGTGGTCACATGTAAAATCCCACGCAATATATTTTAACATATTACAATAAGCCACGGGTTATATGTTTTACATTACGCGCAAACGAATAGACCATACGACACGATCTTATGTAAAAAACAATGCAACCGTGGGCCGGGGCTAAGCCCCGGCCCGACCCCCTGCCAACATAATAATAAAGTAAACTTAAATATATACAAACACATATATTTATCAAGCAACATACAGTGGCCTATTGGCCGGGCAGTCATGCGAAGGCGCTTGCATTGGGGAGGTCCGAGGGTCGAACCCCGTGACCTCCATAAAGTTTTAATAAACGAACCAAAAGCCATTATCCAATACAGGGGTGCCACGTGGCAGCCCTTCATTGGGCCACGTGGCACCTTTCCATTTGACCATTAAGTGCCACGTGTCAACATAATACTCGCCCAAATTCAACCAATCGAAGATTGCCACGTCACCTGCCACGTCGACTATACGGTCACCACGTCATCATGATGGTACGGCCCTCCACGTGGCCGTACTGACTGTACGAACATGTACAGTCAGCATCCCAAATTTTTCCCTGTTTGGCTCGACAAACAGATCGTGATATCTCCTCCATACGGACTCTGTTTGCGAAAGTAAATATACCGCCGGAATCAGGAAGACGAGAGGGACGCAATGGCGCCATTTTCGTCGCATTCCGAGCACTTTGAATTTTGAGCAAATTTTTGCCCCCTGTTCCAGATTTTGATCAAAACGAGAAGCAACCCTTCTAGGAGAATCCAGTCCAGGTGTGATTCAGATTTTGAATCAATTAACTAGTTTATCTTTACAGGTTGAATACATGAAGAAAGATAAAGGAAAGGAGAAAAGAGAGGATATCTAGTGTATCAGATGTAAAGCAGAGGGCCATGACAAAGAGAGTTGTCCTTTATTTAATGAATACTTGGCCTTTGGAGCTCCTAACCCTTTTAAGTAGGACACTTTACCATGACACGAGGTATGTAGAACTAGACATTGCCCTGGTGAATGTTATTATATGTAGAAATATGTCCAGACACCCACCAATATTTATTGTACATTCTGCAAATCTGTGGGGCATGATGAGAAGGACTGTAGGGCTTATGACCTCATGCATGAAAGATCAAGGGATGCATATAGAATTCAAGGAGAATTACAACAAGAAGGGAATGTTTCACAGTTCAATTCCCCAGGAAGAGGAAACTTCAATCCTCACGAGGGGTTCAGAGGAAGAGGATGAGGAGGAGGCATGGGTCAAGGTCGAGGCTAGATTATTTTCTATAACTGTGCCCAACCATTGCATTTGGCAAGGGATTGTCAGAACCCTTGTACTACTTGTAGCTATTGTAATTCATTTGATCATGTCATTGAAGACTGCCCATTATTGTTAGCTAAAGTTCAGGAAAGACGAGGTGGAAACCAGCAAGTCCAACTAATATCAGTTGAAACTTGCGGTGAGGAACCCAAAGTCGTTGTCATTACTAGAGGAGGCACTGTCATAGGAGAAGACAAGGTGACTCCAGGAAATACTACAGATGGATCAGGGATCAGAAGAGCTTTAGAGAAGGTGCCATTGTTTGATCCCAGGAAATAAAAGCATACTTTTGAAGAAGCAAGAAGAGCATTTGTAGGTGAACATTCTTCTTCATCTAGGGCACAACCAGAAGTAAAGGAATGTGAAATACCTCCAACATTTGATCAGTCTTCCCTACCTAGACAAGGAAAAGAGGTAAGCAAGATTGTGGACTTCTTGTATACTTGTATTAATTTGATTAAAGATGAAAGAGTTGTGCAAGAACTACAACACTTGATAAGACAGTATGAAATTGGAAGAGTAGATCCTATGCTGAATAGAGCTGTAAATAAAGTATCTAGAAAAAGGAGGACAAGAAAGGGATTGCACCTTAGTGATCAGATTGGAGACTACGACATAGACTATGTGGTCCTCGACCTAGGATCAGAAGTAAATGTTATGACGAAGAAGACTTGGGCATTGAAGGGAAAACCTAAATTGATTTACTCTCCTATTAGACTCAAGATGGATAACCAGCAGGCGGTGAGAACCTTTGGAAGACTAGAGCATGTCCTTATAGACATCGACGGAGTGAGGACATCTGTAGACTTCGAAGTGATTGAGATTGTTGATGATAGTTGTCCCTATCCCACATTGTTGGGTATTGATTGGGATTTCAACAATTTGACTGTTATTTACCTAAAAAAGAGAAGAATGACATTTGAAGGTGATGGCCTTAGATTCATTGAACCTCTTGACCCTGATGAATGTCGCAGATACACATAACCTATAAGATAAGAAGATCATGCCTATGAGCTAGAGAACATCTGTAAACTGACAACAGGACATCAGGATTATATTAATCCTACAACAGATGGAAATCTAAGTTGGCGAAGTGAAAGTGCATGCTTGTAAGATTCAAAAGAAGCATTGGAAAATTGACAGAACATAATGTATGAAGTCTCTACGCAGAGGTGTGCCAGATTGACTAAGGAAATTTGCTAGATTGGCACAGAAGTAAGTAATCTTCCTACATTTGATGGCTTGAATAATTTAGAGACATTTCTTGTCGAATTTGAGGGAATTGTACCAATACAATAGAGGTTATTGGCACTAGATGAGGCCTTTAAAGCAACGCCAGCTAGATGGTGGGAAACACATAAGAAGCACATTGTGGAGTGGGTACAATGTCACACCTTGTTGTTAGTGCGCTTTTTAGACTAAGATGAAGGTTGCGAAGTTCGATACACAGGTTAGAGTTGTCCTAAGAACCATGTGCGAAGTTGTGAGCAAGCATGGAGCAACATTCCTAAAGAACAATGGGTACTGTTGGAGCCGCCTTTTTCAACTGGTTTAAATGTAATTTTTAAAGTCGAATGTTGGTCTTTAAGTTCTCTTTTGCTTCGTGACATTTACCAACTAAAAATCTCAGTAGTCCCAACATGCGAAATAGTGAAGGATGTTATGTTTCATAAGTCACCACCTTTTACCGTTAAACGAGAATTTTTACTTTTTATACCTTGGGATATCGCGCTTCGGGAGTTACAAGTCACAAGATTTACAAGCCCCGACGTGCGAAGTCGCGAAAAAAAGTTTTTAAAAGCTTACCTCAGGTTAAAGCTAAGAGTAAAATTCCTTAAACCCCAGTCAAGTGCTGTCGGGATTTCGCGTCTCGGCATTCACTCTCTCCAAAAACCTTACTGTCATAACCCCGAATGGCGAAGTCATGATATTGCTTAAATATTAATTAATTAAAACACTTAATTTGGTTTACCTTCTAGTTTAAATAGATCACATCATCGCGATCTCGGGATTTCGCGACTCGACATACGCTCCTCCCGGAAACTATACCTTCGAAGCCCCGAGTTGCGAAGTCGCGATATAAATTAAAACATGATTAATTAAACACTTAATCCTGTTTACATTCTTGCTTAACTAAATCTAATCATTGCGATCTCGGGTTTTAGGGGCTCGAAAGATAAGAGTGAAAATTCTTGATATGGCGAACGTCGAAAGGTTGATTAAAGTTTAAGAAAGACTAATTAAAGAAGCTAAGCCATCTTAATCAGTGTTTAATACAAATAATAATATGCACAGTCTATGAGGTAAATTTAAATTTTCCTTACGCCAACTTGTGTCACGAACCATCGAAATTTATGGAATTAATTGGAAATAAGGCAAAGCGACAAGTAAGGATATGATTTTTATTGCTAAATCCGTCTCTAAAATTTATTTGACCGTTTTTTTCATAAGGACATCAAGGTTTTAAATGGTCGAAGATATAGATATTTTTCTTCAGTGTCACAAAGCTCATTTCTATTTTATGCAGAGAAGCTTTTCTCAGCAAAATGATTTCTGTATGTATACATATTTTTACCGCAGGAGAGCTAAATCAAAATCCTCTGACATGGCCCCACAAAAAGTGTCCAAGGCAAGTGCTGAGAGTTCAAGGCAAGGCTCAGATAATGTTTATGATACTTCACCACGAAGTGTTGATTCTGTCAAAACCTGGTCATACATTTCCGAGATTCTACAGTCCGAATTGGTAGACTGTTCAGATGATTCCAGTGATAATGAGAAGGACGACTTGGCCATCAAATACAAGATCGTCGTCCAAGAATAAATGCATAAAGTAGCGGCCAGGACACGTCTTCTTCCTTAATATGACATGATTCGATGGGTGCTAGAACATGTAGATATCCCGACTAGAACCATCATCAACGAGCAGAAGGTCACTATTGGGACCTTTAGACCAGAACACTTATAGGAGATGTACAAATTGTCATCCACGTCGAACTTCACATACAATACCAAGTTTCTGGAGGATTTTAAACAAAAGGAATGCGAGCAATATGACAAAAGCTTATCTGATTTGATTAAGGATTGGGTCTCACACTCCGCGAAGTTCATGGCGGATAGTAACAGTGTCTATTCAATCTCTTCTTTGGAACCACAATTCAAATACATAGCGATGATGACCTACAGATTATATGGGAGGGAGGACACCACACATTTCTTTCTCCAATGGGTGCCTTTGATGCATACAATCACCGAAGGCTGTTCTTTCGACTGGGCCAAGCTATTGTCAGACAGTCTGACCAGCCGGATTACAGAATATCAGACGCAGAGAGAAAATGGGAAGGCCGCTTCATTTTTTATGGCCCCCTACATAATGGATGTTTTTTTTTTCATGACACCTTTCCCTCTTATGAGTTGGAGCTGGACTCCATCTGAGGCTAACCCTATCCATATCTATCACTCAAAACTGTGGGAGGATAAGGCAACATATTGCATATATGAAATTTTTAATTAGGTAATGGTACTAATGCATGTCACCATCTTCGGTAATCCACCGACCAGGATCTTAGATAGCATAGCGGAAAATTTGAGCAGCATGGTCGACCAGTACGTGGAGGCAGAATTTTAATATATCAGGGTTTTCGACGCCTCTGTTCCTCCACATGCTCTACCATTATTTATACCTGATAGGCTGGTTTGTCGTGAAATTGCTAGGCAAACCATGATTGATGGCATAAGCAAAGAGCTTAAAGGATATTCGAAGAAGGTATGGACACCTTTCCCCATTCATTTAAATACCTATTCTTTATTAGATTTCGGGCATGCAAAGACCGAGGCAACAGACTTAGAAGATATTAAATTGTTCCACATCGAATTCAAGAAACACGACCCACACAGGGTCGTGAGTAATCACATGGCTAGTTGTGGCCTTAAAAGATTTGAACATGAGAATTCACCTCATGATGATATTTTTCGAGGCGCGAGATCTTATGCTGAAGTTTTGGGTCAGATACAAGCCCTGTCACCCGAAGAGAGGGCTGATGTTTTCAAATTCCAAGAACACCGGCGGAGCTGTCTTCCCCCAATATTACAGGGTGTGAACCCAATGACCGTAGAGGTGCAGTAAATGAAATCCGAGGGCTCCAAAGATTTAGCACTTGATCGAGAAGAAAACCAAGAAAAGAAAGAGCAAACTGGGGGCCCGAAACAGGAAGCCGAGACTTCCAACCCTCCAAGCGAGCCAACCTCGATTGTTACTCCGGGGAAATCATCCAAGCAGATTGACAATCCCATCGTTATTGTTACCCCCCTACAGTCCATAAAGGGGATCCCAGACGCAGGTTGGATTTTTGGCGAAGAAATAACGCCTATAACTATGGAAGAGCTACCGTCGAATGAATTCTTCTTCAATAAGAAGAGAAAGGCTGTCGTGAAATAGGAATTTTATCAAGGGGCAGGTACGGTATCCAAGAAATTTAAAATTTTAACTGATGGGAGAGCTATGAAAAAAGAGGAATTTGCAACTCAAATAGCAGGGACATTGGGGGCTTTCGCTATAGCCAACCAATTTTCAGTCGAGACCCTAAAGGATCAGTTGAAGCGAAAAAATCGCTTGATCAAAACATTAGAAGATAAACTAGCTACAACAGAGGTAGCTGCCAAAGATCAGGCGAATACATGTATAGAGTAGGCTAGAGTAGCTGATCAAAAGGAAATCGAGCGGCTCAAAGTCGATCTCAAGCAGACACAGATGATGGCTCAGATCAATCAAATATAGATAGGCCAGCAAGGAGAATTGATAGGGAAGCTACAGGCCAAATTAGACTTCGCCGAAAGCTAGGTAATTGATATCGAGATATTTCAATCCCAAGCTATAGAAATAAAAAAAAGAGTGTCGACAGCTTAGCAAGGTCTACTTGCTAAGGTGGAAACAATTCAAAACAACTGCCAACTCATTGATCGAGTACTGGAAAACCTCTCTCTCAGAGAAAAGGGAGTCGGGGCGGTTTGGGTTGCTTTCCAAGAGGCTATTATAGCCACGACGAAAAGGGAAACATGCAATAGTTCTAGGTTTTCCATCACATAGAAGACCTGAGGTAACATCCTGCTAAAAGAATGGGAGCGTAACATATCAGAAGGCAGACAACAAGCTAAAGAGGTGAGAAAATCTTGTGAAGAAACTTTTAGTTTTCTAGATGGGAGTTGGTTGGGTTCCGATGGTGAAAGAAGTACTAAGATACTGGGCCACATCAATACAGCCAAGTGTCTGCCCAATATCAAGGAAAGGGAAGAAAGAGAGTTGGCTGAAATATCACAAATAACCCAGACGGACATAGTCCAAATAGATAAATGGCTAATTAAACCAAGTGTACAATTATGTTCTATCAGTGCCAAAGACCAACAAGTGGAAGGAAAATTGCCACAATTGGTGAAAGATTGTTACACTTTTGAGGCAAATAATCAAGCAGAACCTTCTAGGTTGATATCCCAGCTGGTGGAGAAGTTCGTCACTTGCACTGAGCATGCGAAGGGGCAGGTTTCCGGTACCAAATAAGGACAAAGACAAAGAATTGAAACGATTAATTTCCTTTTGTTGTAACCGAAAACCTCTGGAACGATTGAGATTCTAGCATATAGAAATTTGTATAAATATACACTTTGAAGAAAGAAAAAAGGCTGGACCTATTTTGGTTGATTTTAATAGAGACTCTCCTTTTGAATATTAATACAAAGCAATCCGAAGGCTCCTGATTCCGTCAAGATTGTGTTATGAGTTTGTTTCCTCTCTGATTTCTTGTTCAATTTTATTTCGCACATATATGTTTGATGAATGTTTCACTGTAATTTAGTAAAACCTCTACTGTGGTGATTAATTTTAATTGTCTATATAGTTTACAACTTTTCCTCTGTATCGGCTATTAGCAGGTACAAGACCTATGGACTCTTTAGATTTTCATATTTTATACATTCGTCAGATTTCTTCTCACCTTTTTCTTCTTCTGTTTACAGGGCAAGATTCTCGCTTGATAGGAGCCTCGTATTATAAACAACTTTATGTTTTTCTTACATTTTCACACACACCAATTATTTACTAGATAACACAGTTACAGGAAAAGGCCTTTCGTTTGTAATTTATCTTTAATATTAAATCAGATAGTTCTCTTTTATACGATCTAATTGAGACAACATCTAAAACTTTGAAACTTTCCTTTAATTTTACTGTTCCTCTATGACTGCCCCCATTATAAGACAACCTAACATTGAGCCCGATTTATTGGACCAAACACATATCGCTTTGAACCTTTTCGATACTATTCTTAAAACATCCAATACCCGGGTAGAACTTGAGTGTTCGTGGGCTGCGATTGAGCGGGATATAAACATCCAGGAATAGTTGGAGGCTAGACAATGACAACCTGGAAATCAGCCTTAGCTTCCTTTCCCGAAGGTTGATGCTTTCCCCTTCTTTATCCTTTACTCACTTTCAGATGCCTAGACACTGTACTTTCCAAGCATTAAGTACAGACTCTGGAACAACATCTTTTTGGCGCTGTTGCCGGGGACGGAGTTACGAAACCTTTTCCCTGGGAGAACGACATTTTTGCAAGTTTCACCTTTGATAGTGAACAAAGAGTGAACACCTTCTAAAGGATTTTCTTATCTTTCACTTGGCGACTCCACTTTTAAATAAGCTGGCATCTGGTCGAAGTAACACTAGACAAAACCCAGAGGGAAAACAGACCACGCCCGTTTCCAATCCTGAAATTTTTTTGAAAGAAAGAGGTTCTCTTAAGCCAACTACTCCAGTCTACCAGCTTAAGTACCCGCAACCCAAGACCAAGAGTTATTCCGAGCCTTTAACTGCGCACAATTCTCCACCCAAAACCATTAATCCAACCTTATCTCTCTCTGAGACTAAAAGTGAAACCCATTCGACAACCTCTGACGTATACAGAGGTAAAAGCTCTGCAGTGGATTTATCAGAGATCGATATCCCGCCAACTTTTCAGTTAGATCTCATGACCTCACCAGGTCTCGGAGAGTATACCTTACACTCAGATTACATGCCCGTGGGTTCCCCTGATTACATTTCTTGCAAATCCGAAGAGCCGAGTCTTTGCATCACTTATCACCTGTCTTTGGTTTTCTCGTCTCACAAAGAAGCTAAAGATTTTATTTTAGTGTTCCAGAACCCTCTATACAAAACACCGTTTCCCTATCCAGTAGTATCGATGGCAGCCGCCGGAGGAGGAGGTGGAGGGGTTTTCAGAGGTGGATTAGTTTTAGGAGGTGGTGGGGCTCTAGGAGGAGGAGTAGGAGGCCAAGGGCATCTCCCCCTTCCCAGAGTTTTTTCTAAAGTGGCTGCAAGATATGTGCCTTTGGTTCTACATGTCCCTCTTCATGACCTTCCTGAAAATTATATAAAAAACTTACCTAAGTTTACAGGAGAAGGAGACTTGACCGCAGCCGAACATATAAACTTCTTTGATCAGTTGACGGATATCCTAGGTCTCGAACACGAAGACATGTATTTGAGGCTGTTTGTTCAAACTTTTGAAGGACATGTATGAACCTAGTTTCGAAGCCTACCCACTTGATCGATATTATCCTACGATGCTCTAGAATATGCCTTCCTTAGGCAATGGGGTGAAAGGAAAGACCACTTGTATTATTTGACTGAGTTCGGATCTTTAAAGAAAAATAATTCGAAAACAGTTATGGAATTTATTCAAAGATTTAATAAGCTGTATAATAAAATCCCAGCCGAAGTTAAACCATCCAAACCTGCAGCCAAAGTAACCTTCACGGGAGCTTTTGAACCCGATTTCGCCCTTCTCTTAAGAGAAAGAAGAGGGGATACCCTAACCCAAATGTAGGATGATACTGTGGAAATCGAATCTAACATGATGTCTTCCGGCAAGTTGAAAGCTAAGGTAGAAATGGGAAACCGAGAAACCAGACATTTCAGGGAACAAGCCGGACCCTCAGGGTCTAATAGATCCATAGACGACAAAATTGATGATATGGCTAGGATAATTAAGGAATTGTCAAATAAAATTTATAGGATGGAACTGGATCAATCTAAGGCCGATGCTTTCATTAAAAGGGAATTCAGGAGAAACCCCAATCTTCAAAATCAACAAAGACAGACTAAAAATGAAGATCAGAAAATTCAAACCCCTTTAAAAAATGAAAAATTTATAGGAGGAAATGACCTGGAAAATTTCGAGGGTCTGGAAGAAGATGTGACAAATTTGGGTGACGACTACACTCAGCCTTATGTAACTAAAGAAGATTATGAGAAGTCTTTAAAAACACAACAACCCTCAGATACAGATGATGACATAAACAATATAGATGTCCCTGACTATCAAGAAGTAACTGATTCAATAATGGCTGAAGTCCAACCTAGGTATAACCTGAGGTCTAAAAACAAACCTGCGTTGATTCCTCAACCCAAGAAAATTCTCCCTAGAGGTGAAGTATATGTGCCCGCCCCAAAAGACACCGAAACATATAATAACCAAATAAAAGGGGCAGACTTTGTGGATCCAAAAACGAAGGAGTTTGAGACCCAAACAAAGGAAATCAAGACAGCCGATACACATACACTGGTAAATAAGATCACGAGTAATAAATCAGCCCAGAAAAATAAGTTGGAGAAGAGAGAGTCTGAGGTTTCAACCAGAGAAACGGACAAAGGTAGTGGCAGTTTTAGTTTTGAAAATGAGATTAATAGGATCAAAATAACGATCCCTCTGGTTGAATTAGCAAAGAATCCTGCATATCGTAAGCAGATAACCAAAGTGATAGGTTGTTCAGATCAAGAAAGTCAATCCGACGTGATAAACTTGGAAGATGATAAGCCCAATATCACTTTTGGTCCACATTTCGAGGGTGCCAGAGACATCGTCGCTCCTTTCTATATCACCCTAAATTAGCATGATCGACTGTTGCATAATTGCATGTTAGACTCTGGAGCTTCACATAATGTGATGCCCAAAAATATTATGGATAGACTAGGCCTCGAAATCACCAGGCCTTACGTAGATCTCTACTCTTTCGATTCGAGAAGAGTTAAGTGCATGCGTATGATAAAATATTTAGTAGTCACCCTTGCACAGGTCCCAGTCAAAAGCGTCCTGATGGATGTAGTTATTGGTGATATCCCCCCAAAGTATGTCTTACTGCTATCAAGGTCGTGGGGATCCAAACTTGGGGGGTCCCTCCAACTAGACGTGAATTACGCCACAATTCCTGTGTTTGGTGGACAACTTACTCGGTTATACAGGGAAACGAGGTTAGCCTATACAGTGAGCGATCCTCAGAATCCTAACAATTTTCCTATTTACATTGTTGATCAAGATCTAGGAAATTGTATTTTGTCTTTTGATGATGGTATAGATAGCTGCACAGAAGAAAATTACATAGATGAGAAAGAATCAGAAAATATGCATAGCACTGGGATCTAGAAAATGTTTTTTGATGGTGCCCTGTCATATGACGGAGCAAGTGTAGGGGTACCTTTTGTGGCACCTGAAAATAAATTTGTTGTACCCTTCTCTTACAGGCTTCAATGGGATATAGACTACACCAACAATGTATGTGAATATGAAGCCTTAATATTAGGATTGGAAGCTGCCAGGAAGTTAAACATAAAGAACGTAGAAGTATATGGAGACGGAGAGTTGATAATCAAACAGATAAATCGACAATACCAGGCCAAGCACCTGAGATTGAGATCATACATAAATTGTGTCTGGGATCTAATGGAAAATTTATTCTCATCTGTAAATATCCACTTCATCCCACACGCCAAAAAATTGTAGGCCGACTTGTTAGCCAAGGCAGCCTCGACGTTCGCTCCCCCTACAACTTTTAAATTAAAATACCACATAGAGGTAAGGCACAGACCATCCATCCTGAACAACATACAACACTGGCAGGTTTTCGAGAATGACGAACAGATCAGGAAATTCCTCGAAGCAGTGGGCGACTTCTCTAAAACTCACATTGATCAAGAAAATCAAAATGATCACATATGGATCATGCAAGAAGGAGAGGACCCTTGAGTTCCAGGAAAAGATTGCAAATCATCGCATGCTGGTTCTAAAGAACAATCAAATTATGAAAGGACTAATCCCCCTGGAAAGACTGTTCGATTAGAATGACATACCCTTGAAATCCACCCTACAACCCCAACCAGAGGAGGTTGAAGACTGCAATGTAGGGACCAAAGAGGAACCTAGGATGGTAAAAATATCAAACTACCTTCCTCCCGAGGTAAAAAGCAAGTATAAAGACTTGTTCGGACAATATAAAGATGTTTTTTCTTGGTCTTACGAAGAGCTGAGAAGTTACAACACCACTGTAATCAAACACAAGATACCCCTAAAACCTGGTGTCAAACCCTTTCGATAAAAACTCAGACAGATCAACCCTATTTTATTGCCTGTGGTTGAAAAGGAAGTTAAAAAGCTCTTGGATGCAAAAATAATTGTACCTCTGAGATATTTCGATTGAGTAGAAAACCTGGTCCCGGTCAGAAAGAAGAGTGGGGAGATTAGACTATGTGTCGATTTTATGAATCTGAATAAGTCCTCCCTCAAAGATAACTACCCTCTACCCAAAATGGATCACATTTTAGAAAAGGTAGTTGGGGCAAATAGAATGTATATGATCGACGGGTTCTCTGGGTATAATCAAATTGTCATAAATGAACTAGATAAAGAGAAAAGAACTTTCACTACCCCTTGGGGTACTTTTATGTATGATAAAATGCATTTTGGTCTAATGAATGTAGGCACTACTTTCCAACGTGCTATGGAAATTTCTTTCATCGACGAAAGGGATAAATTTGTGGTCATTTATCTTGATGATCTAACTGTTTTTTCTAAATCTGATGAAGGTCATCTGGTACATCTCAAGCAAACGTTTGAGAAATGTCGTAAGTTTAGTCTGTCTTTGAATCCCAAAAAGTCCCACTTCGCCATGCAAGAAGGCAAACTCTTGGGCCATATTTTGTTTCGAGACGGTATTAAAATCGATCCTAAAAGAGTTGAGGCTATAGATACTTTAAATATTCCTAGGAATGTAAAAGAAATTCAGTCATTCTTAGGAAAAATATTTTTTTTGAGGAGATTTATTCCGAACTTTGTTGAAATCGTGAAATTGATCATAGATATGCTAAAGAAAAACAACGAAGTGAAATGGACAGCAGAAGCCAAAGCAGCGTTTGCACACATCAAGAAAGTCATAAGCGAGGCACCTGTACTGGCAAGCCCTAATTATCTAAAGGATTTTCTTATTTTCTCATTCGCCTCTGAACACACAATCGCCGCGATACTCCTCCAGAAAAATGAAGAAGGTTTCGAACAGCTGATAACCTTTTTTAGCGAGAGTCTAAGAGACGTAGAACTTAAATACAATATAATGGAAAAGTAAGTGTGTGCTATGGTGAAGGCATTGAAAGCATTCATAACCTATGTGTTGCATTCCAAGATAATTGCGTATGTACCTACCAGTTCTGTAAAGGATATTTTGGTTCAATTTGACAGTGATGGAAAAAGGGGACGTTGGCTTGCCAAAATTCAAGAATTCAACTTGGAGATAAAACCAACGAAATTGGTAAAAGGACAAGGTTTGGCCAAACTCTTAGCATAATCAAGTTTCAGAGCTCTCAGTATAAATGGCCTACAGGGATATGAAGAAGGTGTGGACATGAACGAGTTTTATGAGCCAACAAGCACAATCAGAATCGAAGAGAAGTTTGTCTCATCAGACTGGTACAAAAACATAGTGTCACACCTGATGACATTGAAATGCCCGAGTGATTTATCCCCATCCAAAGCCAGAACGCTAAAATTACATGCGGTCAAATACTGTATATCCAAAAATCAATTGTATTGGAAGGACCCACTAGGTTTCATGTTGGTATATTTAGTCGAATCAGAAATAGAGAGGGTGATAAGAGAATTTCACTAAGGAGTCTGTGGGGGACACCACGCTTGGAGGGTGACAACTTATAAGATCCTAAGGGCAGGGTATTATTAGCCAAAACTTTTCTCAGACGTAAATGCCAAAGTCAGAGCCTGTAACTCGTGCCAACTGTTCACAGGAAAGCATAAACTCCCAGCGCTACCATTGGTTCCGGTCAAAATGGAAGCCCCTTTCCAGCAATGGGGACTAGATTTTATAGGCGAAATTAACCCCCATTCTAGTGCTCAACACAAATGGATCATGACTGCCACAAATTACTTCAGTAAATGGGTGGAGGCTATTCCAACCAGAAGGGCAACAAATTCAGTGGTAATAGACTTCTTGGAAGACAACATTTTGTCTATATTCGGCTGCCCCTGAAAAATAGTCATGGATAATGCCCAGGATTTCAAATCTATGGCTATGATCAACCTTTGCCAGAAATACAATATCGTACTCGATCATTCCATGGCTTATTATCCCCAAGGAAATGGACTAGCCGAGTCTTCAAACAAGAGTCTAATAAATCTAATTAAGAAAGTGTTGGACGATAATAAAAAATCTTGGCATGTGCATTTGAAATATGCCTTATGGGAAAATCGGATAGGCACAAAAAAATCTATCGGCACCTCGCCTTTCCAAATGGTGTACGCGACCAACGTGGTATTACCAATAAATCTAGTGCTCCCCATGATGAAATTATGGCAAGATGAAAAAGAAGAACCAAATCATGTCACCAGAAGGATAAATCAGCTAATTGAAGTGTAACAACACAGGGTCGAAGTAGACGAAAGGTTGCAGAAATACCAAGATGATATGAAAATGTTATTTGACCGTAAGGAAAAAGACAGAGAGTTTCTCCCGAGCGATTTGGTCTTGAGATGGGATGCTAGGAAGGAAGAATCAACAAAACACAGTAAATTCGATCATATTTGGTATGGACCATTCAGAGTTGCAGCTTCCAAAGGAGAAAATTCGTTTTTATTAGAAAACTTGGACGGTAAAATCCTCAACGCCCCTGTCAACGGGCGTTATTTAAAACATTATATACAATAGTTGGTTCCCAAAAAATTTCCATTGTATATACTGGTTTGTGTTTTCTTTCTATTTCATAATTTCTTTTTGGTAAGTTTACTTTCACCAATAATTAATCAGGTCAGTGATTTTTGTAGAAATAGAAATATGGAATTTTCAATAAATTCAACTGAAAAAAAAAAAAACCTAATACTTTTCGTATTTTTTCCCTTTCAGGATTCCGGCTTGCAGCCCAAACGAGCGAAAGGGGTAAACAGAAGGTCATATATTGGAAAATAAATTCGACAAAGTAGGTGATAGAAAAGGTTTTCTGTTATTATAAAATGGTAAGGTAAAGGTATGAATTCCTGAGAATTTTATTTTTTTAACAAAGATCTTCAAACGCCGTAATGGTCTCATGAATATAATGTTTTCGCTTGACTATTTATTAAAAGAACAACTACTCGCTCTGGGTCCTAATAATTTTCACTTAAAATAAAGATAGGAGGTAGTTAAAATAAGCAGAGAAAGTAAAGCCTCTCTGAAAAGGGATTTCAAGAGTCAGTTTAATTTTTGACCCTTGTCTTTCAGTTTACAGATCTCTATCCATCACCTTTCTTTCTATTTTTAGATTTACCTTCTTGAAAAGCCAAGCATCTTTCCAGGTTTTCATACATGGGGAGAAG
>ML791145.1:50591-63759 GCA_009831015.1 Picea engelmannii
CGAAAGGTTGATTAAAGTTTAAGAAAGCCTAATTAAAGAAGCTAAGCCAGCTTAATCAGTGTTTAATACAAATAATAATATGCACAGTCTAAGAGGTAAATTTAAATTTTCCTTGTGTCAACTTGTGTCACGAACCATCGAAATTTATGGCATTAATTGGAAATAAGGTGAAGCGACAAGTAAGGATATGGTTTTTATTGCTAAATCCATCTCTAAAATTGATTTGACTGTTCTGTTCATAAGGACGTCGAGGTTTTAAATGGTCAAAGATATAGATCTTTTTCTTCAGTGTCACAAAGCTCATTTCTATTTTACGCAGAGAAGCTTTTCTCAGCAAACTGATTTCTGTATGTATACATATTTTTACCGCAGGAGAGCTAAATCAGAATCCTCTGTCATGGCCCCACGAAAAGTGTCCAAGGAAAGTGTTGAGAGTTCAGGGCAAGGCTCAGATAATGTTTCTAATACTTCACCATGAAGTGTTGATTTTGTTAGAACCTGGTCATACATTTTTGAGATTTTGCAGTCCGAATTGGTAGACTGTTTAGATGATTCTAGTGATAATGAGAAGGACGACTTGGCCACCAAATACAAGATCGTCATCCAAGCAGAAATGCATAAAGTAGTGGCCAGGCCACATCTTCTTCCTTACTATGACATGATCCAATGGGTGCTAGACCATGTAGATATCCCGACTAGAACCATCATCAATGAGCAGAAGGTCACTATTGGGACCTTTAGACCAGAACACTTACAGGAGATGTACAAATTGTCATCCACGCCGAACTTCACATACAATGTCGAGTTTTTGGAGGATTTTAAACAGAAGGAATGTGAGCAATACGACAAAAGATTATTTGATTTGATCAAGGATTGGGTCTCACACCCCATGAAGTTCAGGGCAGACAGTAACGGTGTCTATTCAATCTCTTCTTTGGAACCACAATTCAAATACATAGCGATGATGACGTGCAGATTATATGGGAGGGAGGACACCACACATTTCTTTCTCCAGTGGGTGCCTCTGATGCATACAGTCGTCGAAGGATGTTCTTTCGACTGGGCCAATCTGTTGTCGGATAGTCTGACCAGCCGGATTACAGAATATCGGACACAGAGTGAAAATGGGAAGGTCGCTTCATTTTTTATGGCCACCTACATAATGGATGTTGTTTGTTTCATGACACCTTTCCCTCTTATGAGCTAGAGCTGGACTCCATCTGAGGCTGACCCTATCCATATATATCACTCAAAACTGTGGGAGGATAAGGCAGAAGATTGCATATACAAAATTTTCAATTGGGTAATTGTACCGATGCATGTCACCATCTTCGGTAATCCACCGCCCATGATCTCAAATAGCATAGCAGAAAATTTGAGCAGCATGGCCGACTGGTACGTGGAGGCAGAATTTTCATATATCAGGGTTTTCAACGCCTCTATTCCTCCACATTCTCTACCATTATCTATACCCGATAGGATGGTTTGTTGCGAAATCGCTAGGCAAACCGTGATTGGTGGCATAAGCAAAGAGCTTAAAGGATTTTCGAAGAAGGTATGTCCACCTTTCCCCATTTATTTAAACACCTATTCTTTATTAGTTTTTAGGCATGAAAAGGCCGAGGCAACAACCTTAGAAGATATTAAATTGGTCCACATCGAATTCAAGAAACATGACCCACATAGGGTCGTGAGTAATCACATGGCTAGTTGTGGCCTTAAAAGATTTGAACACGAGAATTCACCTCATGATGATATTTTCCGAGGTGCAAGATCTTATGCTGAAGTTTTGGGTCGAATACAAGCCCTGTCGCCCAAAGAGAGGGCTGATGTTTTCAAATTCCAAGAACACTGACAGAGCTGTCTTCCCCCAGTATTACAGGGTGTGAACCCAACAACAGTAGAGGTGTAGCAAACGAAAGCCGAGGGATCCAAAGATTCAACACCCGACCGAGAAGAACACCAAGAAAAGAAAGAGAAAACTGGGGGCCCGAAACAGGAAACCAAGACTTCCAACCCTCCAAGCGACCCAACCTCGGTTGTTACTCCGGGGAAATCATCCAAAGAGATCGACAATCCCATCGTTACTGTTACCCCCCTACAGTCGACAAAGGGGATCCCAGATGCAAGTTGGATTTTTGGCAAAGAATTAAGGCCTATAAATATGGAAGAGCTACCACCGAATGAATTCTTCTTTGATAAGAAGAGAAAGGCTATCATGAAATAGGAATTTTATCAAGAGGCAGGTACGGTATCCAAGAAATTTAAAATTTTAACTGATGGGAGAGCTATGAAGAAAGAGGAATTTGCAACTCAAATAGCAGGGACATTGGGGGATTTTTCTACAGCCAACCAATTTTTAGTCGAGACCCTAAAGGATCAGCTGAAGTGAAAAAATCTCTTGATCAAAACATTAGAAGCTAAATTAGCTACAACAGAGGCAACTGCCAAAGATCAGGCGAATACAAGTATAGAGTAGGCTAGAGTAGTTGATCAAAAGGAAATCGAGCGACACAAAACTGATCTCGAAAAGACACAGATGATGGCTCAAAACAGTCAAATACAGATAGGCCAGAAAGGAGAATTGATAGGGCAGCTATGGCCCAAATTAGACTTCGTCGAAAGCCAGGTAATTGATATCGGGAAATTTCAATCCCAAGATATAGAAATTAGAAAAAGAGTGTCGGCAACTCAGCAAGGTCTACTTGCTAAGGTGGAAACAATTCAAAACAACTGCCAAGTCATTGATCAAGTACTGGAAAACCTCTCTCTCAGAGAAAAGGGAGCCGGGGCGGCTCGGTTTTCTTTCCAAGAGGCTATTATAGACACGACAAAAAGGGAAACAGGCAGTAGTTCCAGGTTTTCCATCACAGAGCAAACCCGAGGTAACATCCTGCTGAAAGAATGGGAGCGTAACATATCAAAAGGCAGACAACAAGCTAAAGAGGTGAGAAAATATTGTGAAGAAACTTTCAGTTTTCTAGATGGGAGTTGGTTGGTTTCTGATGGTGAAAGTAGTACTGAGATACTGGGCCACATCAATACAGCCAAGCGCCTTCTCAATATCAAGGAAAGGGAATAAAGAGAGTTGGTTGAAATATCACAAATAAACCAAACAAACATAGTCCAAATAGATAAATGGCTAATTAAACCAAGTCTACAATTATGTTCTATCAGCGCCAAAGACCAACAGGTGGAAGGAAAATTGCCACAATTGGTGAAATATTTTTATACTTTTGAAGCAAATAATCAAGCAAAACCTTCTAAGTTGATATCCCAGCTGGTGGAGAAGTTCGTCACTTGCACTGAGCATGCAAAGGGGTAGGTTTATGGTACCAAATAAGGACAGAGACAAAGAATTGAAACGATTAATTTCCTTTTGTTGTAACCGAAAACCTCTGGAATGATTGAGATTCCAGCATATAGATATTTGTATAAATATACACTTTAAAGAAAGAAAAAAGGTTGGACCTATTTGGGTCGATTGTAATAGAGACTCTCCTTTTGAATATTAATACAAAGCAATTCGAAGACTCCTGATTCCGTCAAGACTGTGTTATGAGTTTGTTTCCTCTCTAATTTCTTGTTCAATTTCATTTCACACATATATGTTTGATGAATGTTTCACTGTAATTTAGTAAAACCTCTACTGTGGTGATTAATTTTGATTGTCTATATAGTTTACAACGTTTCCTTTGTATTGGCTATTAGCAGGTACAAGACCTGTGGACTCTTTAGATTTTCATATTTTATACATTCGTCAAATTTCTTCTCGCCTTTTTCTTCTTCTGTTTATAGGGAGAGATTCTCCCTTGATAGGAGCCTCGTATTATAAACAACTTTATGTTTTTCTCACATTTTCACACACACCAATTATTTACTAGATAACATAGTTACAGGAAAAGGCCTTTGGTTTGTAATTTATCTTTAATATTAAATCATATAGTTCTCTTTTATACGATTGAATTGAGACAACATCTAAAACTTTGAAACTTTCCTTTAATTTTATTGTTCCTCTATGACTGTCCCCGTTGTAAGACAACCTAACATTGAGCCCGGTTTATCGGACCAAACACATATCTCTTTGAACCTTTTTGATACTATTCTTAAAACAACCAATACCCGGGTACAACTTGAGCATTCGTGGGCTGCGATTGAGTGGGATATAAACGTCCAGGAACTGTTGGAGGCTAGACAACGACAACCTAGAAATCAACCTTAGATTCCTTTCATGAAGGTTGATGCTTTCCCCTTCTTTATCCTTTACTCACTTTCGGATGCTTAGACACTATACTTTATAAGAATTAAGTACAGACTCTAGAACAACATGTACATCAGTTCATTAACACCTTAGATACTACGCTTATTAACTAGTATCTTCAAGAACAAATGTGCTTAGTCACTACATATTGGTATGGTATGACCCAAAACTTTATATCTATGTTCCTATTTGAAAGTCAACACCCCACAGTAGATAAGGATTTACAAATTATAAGACAAAAGTTCTTTGAGGAAGCACCTAACCTCCCTCTTGAACAAGAATAATATTAATGGACTGTGCCTCTTCAGTGGTTACAGGGATTTATAATATTAATGTTGATGAGGATGATGACCCTAGAAATGTGAACATTTTAGAAACTGAAGGACAAACAGATATAGAAGGGCCGAGGATTGAATTAACTTTTGTTGGGAAGCCTATTAAGATTAAGAAAGTCAATATTTCAACAGAGCAAGCACCTAAGTTGGAAAATGTTGGAGACTGTTGGCACAGGGGAAGACCTAGGGTTCAACGCTACAAAAACGCACCAACAAAGCCCTAACTACCAGCCCTTTCAGCAACACCTGCGAAGCAGATGAAGTCTCACCCGAGGTAGAGGCAGGGGTGGTTGCAAGACTCAGGTGTATGCAAACTTAGTTGGGACACATATATGTGATTGTACTACTTAATAAAGCACTTAGCACCATCAGTTCCTCAATATGCAATCAATGTCCACTTCACTGATAAAACAGAGATTCACAACATCCACACTAATCTAATTTATTTAAGCACTTAGCATATGTAAATAGATCAGATCGATCAGATTAAGCACTAAGCATGGCCATATAGATCATATCTAACATTATCACATATAATAGGCACAAAGCATAAGTAGATCTATCTAAATACATCAAATCACTTAGCAAATAACATGTGAACACATCAAGACAAGGCACAAAGCATCATAACACAGTGTTTACGTGGTTCACCCCCACCCTGGGGCTACGTCCACCAACTCTTCTTCTTTATTGTCTTCAGTCAATCAGTTACTAGCACAAAGCCTCAAAACCCTACTCCGCATAGGACAGAGATCTGCGCAGCTCGCTACATCCTTCTTCCTTGCGTTACAGCACGAAGCCTTCTACAGTCTGTTACAACCACTTGCACTTAGCTCTGCAAGTCTCTCACAGTAGGCACAAAGCCCTTACAATCCACACTAGCACTTAGCACAACCGATATCACATCACATAGATGCACCACTCTTCTATCTTGCCTAAGTGTCTATTTATATATACAAAATAGGCCTAAACATGGGTAAACCCATGGGCTGACATCCCAATTCCATTCCATAATCCCAAAAAGGACCCAAAAAGGGGCCGAGATCCTGTGATATCTGCTTCATCTTGCGCTCCTCCTTCGACAGGTTGTCGAAGTCCCAAAATAGGTCAACATGACCAAGAATCTCCCAAAACTTGGTCAAGGGCCAAGATGCCCACAACACTCACCTGTGACCTGTCTCGAGTCACTCTGGTCTGACTAGTTCTACCTTGAATGCCTCGAGCTTGGCTCAAGCTGCTTCAACCTGCTGCTTTGCTACGACTTCTTGATCGACGAACTTCTGGATCACTGCATCATTCACTAGCCCTTCTAGGTTCTTTTTTGCTGTAGTGACAACCTGTTCTAGCTCTGCTCCTTGGCTTTCAACCTCTGTGAACAATTGGCATGCCTTATCTTACACAGGTTGGAGTCGTTGAGTTACTTCCATAACTTTGCTCTGGATCGTATGGATCTGTTGTTGGGCAGTGCGTTGCTCTTGAGATCTCTTCATTCTATCTACAGCTGATAGGGCCTTCATTTGCACCTGTAGTGTGTCTGCATGTTGCTTCGCTTCCTGGAGCTGCGACTCCAGTGCCTACAATTCCAGATTCTCAGTGAGATTCTCATATGTTTGGGTGTTGTGATTACTCAGTTGCTTGCATTCTAGGGCAAGATCTTTTAGTCTGTCAACTACGCTGCGGGTAGTTGCTTCCCTTAGGTCTCTTATGTCTTGCGGGGTCTCGGGCACCGCACGTAGCTCCAATTCTTCTATGCGTTGTTGTAGTTGCTGAATCACTTCTTCAAGTTGTGCCACCTGCTGTGGGACTCTCTATTTGGCCTTTACTTTTATAACTGTCATAGAGAGAAGTGCTATGTTGACCCTTTCCTTTAGTTCGAGTTGCTTCGTGAGCAACTGTTCCTTGCTTTTCTGCAGCTGTGCTCTTTCTTCATCCCACTTCGCTTGGAGAGAAATATTTTCTCATTCTGCAGTATTTCATTGCTCTAAAAGGTTTCCCTATACGTGTGCTAAAGCCTGGGTGGCTTGTGCTATTTCCTCTTGTACTCATCGAAGGCTAGCTTCCACTGTATCAACAATTCAATGGAGTTGGGGTGACTCATCTCCCAGTCCTAGTGTTTCCAATGGCAAAGGCGCAGTGGAAATTGCGCGGCTGGACTATAGTGCCTGCTGCACCCCTTGAAGTTCAACCTTAATTTGATTGTATATCTCCTCCTGCTGAGCCTCTTGCTTCTCTACTATCTCCAGTGAAGCATTGTTCAGTGTCGCTACAATGAAATCGAAGTCATCTGAGGTGAGGGTAGTCTGCATTTTGTTCATAGAGGCTTTCGATTTCTTCCGAGAAGAAGGCTTCAGGGGGGAAACCTTCCTTTTCTTCGAGGGATCGTCCTCGTCTCTAGGCGGTGTAACCTCGCCTTTCTTCTGTTCAAATTCTACACCATCTATCTCTCCACCATCTCCTCCTTGATCCTGTGAGATGGAAGCAGTCTTCGATGAGGTACTACTTACATCTTGGGCTTCTTCATTTTTCTTTGTCTTGCTGGATCCAGGTGTATCATGCGCTACTTATAGACTATCAATGTTGGACATCTCCATAGGATCTACTGGAATGAGGATGTCCGCCAACTAGTCTTTAGTAATCTCTTCTAAGTCCTCCTCTGTCAGCTTGTAGTAAGATTGAAGTTGTTGCTTGTGCTCATCAACGTGCGCTGCAATATAAATGAAATGGTGGTCCGCGCTGAATTTCATTAAAGGGCGAAACCTGTGGAGAATATTTGGTGTGATGCGAGGCTTGGACTGGATGGCTATCTTCAGTTGGTTGTAATATGTGTGGAATACAACATTTGACTACCATTGCTTGTTCATGTCACTGGAATACCATAGTGTACTAAACTTCACGACCAGAGGTTCAAAGGGCTCGATGTCCAGGAAGGTCGCACCTTCTGACATCTCCCATTTGATGAAAGCGATCAGGATTAGAAGCCAGCTGAAGTGGAACTCATATACTTGATCTTGCACTTCCCTGTAGTCCAGTTCCAACTGGTTCACGAGGTACTTCGCCAAATTCATTTGTAGTCCCTCCATGCACTTTCCTGCGAGGTCGACTACAAAACCAGTCACTTGGGTGGGTCGATTCTTGCGAACTAACTTTCCTATGATCAATTGACATGCTAGGTGCACTGCGCCACTCTGGATAGAGGCTACCTTGTAGCCTCGCATTCCCTTCTCAACATCTCGATAAGTTTCCTTGATCCTTTGTGTGAGAGCACGGTCCATGGCTTTTCCAGGGTAGAAATCCTATGGGTCAGGGCCTTTCATACTCAACCTTGTGATCCGATTGATCAATGTCGGATCCACTGTGATTCGGGGTGAAAAATCGCGGGTTCGAGGAACAACTTAGACACAGTACTGATATAGAGAGAAAGAACCCCAACAATGAAACCATTTGTTGGCACAGGGGCAAACCCAGGGTTCAACGCTACAACAATGCACCAACAAAGCCCTAACTATTGACTCTTTAGGCAACACTTGCAAAGTAGATGAAGTCTCACCCGAGGTAGAGGCAGGGGTGGTTGCAAGACTCAGGTGTCTGCAACCTTAGCTAGGACACAAATCTATGATTGTACTATTTAATAAAGCACTTATCACCGTCATTTCATCAATATGCAATCAATATCCACTTCGTTGATAAAACAGAGCTTCACAACATCCACACTAATCTAATGTATTTAAGAATTTAGCATAGGTAAATATATCAGATCGAGCAGATTAAGCACTAAGCATGGCCATATAAATCAGATCTAACATTCTCACATATAATAGGCACAAAGCATAAGTAGATCTATCTAAATACATCAAAGAACTTAGCAAATAACATGTGAACACATCAAGACAAGGAACAAAGCAACATAACATAGTGTTTACGTGGTTCATCCCCACCCTAAGGCTACGTCCACAAACTCTTCTTCTTTATTGTCTTCAGTCAATTGGTTACAAGCATAAAGCCTCAAAACCCTACTCTACATAGGACAGAGATCTACGCAACTCGCTAGATCCTTCTTCCTTGCGTTACAACACAAAGCCTTCCATAGTCTGTTACAACCACTTGCACCTAGCTCTACATGAAGTCTCTCATAGTGGGCACAAAGCCCTTACAATCCACACTAGCACTTAGCTGCTAGCACTTAGCACAACCGGTCTCACATCACATAGATGCACCACTCTTCTATCTTTCCTAAGCGTCTATTTATATATACAAAATAGGCCTAAACATGGGTAAACCCATGGGCCGACATCCCAATCCCATTACATAATCCCAAAAAGGACCCAAAAAGGGGCCGAGATCCTGTGATCTCCACTTCATCTTGTGCTCCTCCTTCGACAGGCTTTCGAAGTCCCAAAATAGGTCAATATGACCAAGAATCTCCCAAAACTTGGTCAAGGGACAACATAGACTATTGGGATGATGCTACTAATAGTAAGATTATAGAACTATTGCATGAGTATCAGAACTTGTTTCCAACCAAGTTCACAGACATGAAGGGCATTAAAGGGCCTATGGGAGAAATGAAGATTCTTTTGAAAGCAGATGTAAGGCCTGTCAAGCAGAGGCCTTACAAACCGAATCCCAAGTACTGATAGAAAGTTAAGATTGAATTGGATAGAATGTTGGAACCAGGAATCATAGAACCAGTTGAAGAATCTGAATGGATCAACCCTATGGTGGTTAAAGATAAGAAGTCAGGAGAAATAAGAATTTGTGTAGATCTAAGGAAATTGAATGATGCATGTTTACATGATCCATTTCCTACACCTTTTACGGATGAAGTTCTAGATAATGTAGGAGGACAGGAAGTTTATTCATTCATAGATGGATTTTCAGGCTATCACCAGATCAAAATTGCTAAGGAGGACAAACATACGACTACATTTGCAACAGAATGGGATTCTTTTCAGTACACTGTGATGCCTTTTGGTTTGAAGAATGCACCAGCCATCTTTTCCAGGGTGGTGGTCGAAGCATTTAAGGAATTTTTACATAAGTTTTTGGAAGCATACTTTGATGACTTAACCGTTTTTAGTCTACTAAAAAATCATATTGAATGTTTGAGATTAATGTTAGATAAGTATAGACAATGTTAGATTTCCCTGAACTTGAAGAAGTGTATTTTATTTTCACCTTTTGGAGTGTTGTTAGGACACATTGTGTGTAAGCAGGGGTTGTTGGTAGATCCTTCCAAGATTGCTATTATTGTTGATCTACATCTTCCTACTTCATTTAGACAGTTACACACTGCATTGGGACACACTAGATACTACATAAAGTTTATTAAGGGCTACACATAGATAACAACACCTGTGGAGAATCTATTAAAGAAGGATAGTAACTTTCAATGGACAGAAGAATGCCAACAAAGCTTCGACACATTAAAGCAGAAAATGGTCACTGCGCCTATCTTGGTTTTTCCAGATTGGAGTAAGGAATTCCATGTTCATGTAGATGCTTCATCCATTGAATTAGGAGAAGTTTTGGCACAACCAGATGCAGGATATATTGACCACCCTATAGCCTTTGCTAGCAGGAAGCTTTCTACATCTGAAATGAATTATACTACCACTGAAAGAGAAGGCTTAGCTATGGTATATGCACTACATAAGTTTAGACACTACTTGTTGGGAGGACATTTTAAGATGTTTACTTATCATTCTGCATTGAAGTACTTAGTCAACAAGCCAATGTTGGGGGGAAGAATATGCAGATGGTTATTATTATTCCAGCAGTATGACTTTGAGATTGTGGTCAAGCTAGGAAGAATGAATAAGGGACCTCACCACTTATCCAGGTTAGAACATGGAGAGGAACCTGCCAGTTTGGATGATACACTACCATATGCACAGTTTTTGGCTATTATGAATATTGATTATCAATTCGACGAGATAGTCCAGTTCCTATCCACAGGAATGGCACCTCGCAAGTATACAATTATTCAGAAGAAATGGTTGGTAGTCCGTGCTGCAGATTTTCAACTTATAGCTGGACAATTATATAAGATGGGACTAGATGAAATCTTAAGAATATGTGTTATGGAATCAGAAATACCATTGATTATTTCATAAGCACATGAAGGCATCACAGGAAGACATTATGCAGAAAAAGAAACAACGCAAAAGGTTCTCAGAGCTAGCCTATGGTGGGCCACTTTACATAAGGATGCTAAGGAATACTACAGAGCTTGCGATGTATGTCAAAGAATAGGGAAGCCTTCTAGAAGGGATGAGATGCCTTTAGCACCACAATTAACTTTACAGGCATTTGAGAAATGGGCTATTGACTTTGTGGGACCTATCAACCCACTAGGAAAGCGCATAGGAGCTCGATACATTATCACTGCTACAGAGTATTTGGCCAAATGGGCAGAAGCAAGAGAATTTAAGGACTGTAGTGCAACTACAGTTGAATGGTTCATCTTTGAGGATATCATAACAAGATTTGGATGCCTGAATATCCTTATGAGTGATCAAGGCACAAAATTCATTAACAAAACTATTGAAGCCTTGACCCAGGAATTTGAAGTTCACCATCAGAAGAGCACACCATACCACCCACAAGTGAATGGTACAGTCGAAGCTTTCAATAATATTATGGAGACAACGATGACTAAGATTTGTAGTGTTAACAGGGATGATTGGGATTTGATAATTCCAACAGTGTTATGGGCTTATCGAATTACTTGCAAAAAGATAACAACGCAAACTCCCTTTAAGTTAGTATATGGCCTGGAAGTAGTGGTACCTATGGAATATTTGGTTCCTACTTTAAGAATTGCAACATTTACAGTCATGGATGACACCAGCGTTGTTCAAGACAGGCTCGTGTATTTGATGGAACTAGAGGAAGACAGGTTCATTGCAGGATTTCATTAGTAGGTATAAAAAGAACGAGAAAAGGCTTACCATGACAGACATATCAAGAATAAAGCATTTAAACAAGGAGATTTGGTATTGTTATATGAAAACAAGTTCATGAAGCATCTAGGAAAGTTCAGGAAACATTGGCTTGGACCATTCGAGGTTGCCTATGTTACAGAAGGTGGAGTTGTGTAGTTGAAGACTCTTAATGGAGAATGGAAGGATGGTTTAGTAAATGGAAGTCAGCTGAAGATGTATTATGAAAACCAACTGCCTCGCAGCTCTCAGTAAAAGAAAAGGAAGAAGTGTCTAGGTACCAGGTGCAGTTGAAATTGGGTACCAGACACAAAAACGATAGTCTACACACGATAGGAGGGACAGAGAAGAAAGCACAGGCTTCTCCACGCAGCCTGCAGTCGAAGTAATATAGAAGGATCGGCCCTGCAGTGACTCGGGATGAGTCACATGTGAGTGTTGGGGGCTTGTTGGCCCTTGGTTAGGTATTACAGAAGAAAGAGAAGATTAAGGAAGAAGAAATAAAAAGTATGAAGTGCGCAGAAGGCACACAAACCGAGGAAGGGTCGAAGTGGTTAAAGAAGCATAAAAGAAGGAACAAAGTAAAGAAAAGCAAGCCATTGAAAGAGAAGATCAAGGAAGACAAATAAACAAAGAAGACAGACCATGGACAAGTCAGCAAGAGAAAGTAGACATTAATGGGTGCTTTGGAGCACTTCATGGAGAAGAAGGAAGAACAGGTCAACAAAGTCATTAAAATTAGGGTTATGTGGATCTAGGGTTTTGGCAATGTGGATTTAGGGTTTTGGACACCTAGGCTTTGGTCTAGAGTTTTGTAAGGGGCATGAAATGTATAAATAAAGGTCAAGAAGACTTGAGAGAGGGAGTTAATAGTGAGATTGAGAGGTAGAAGTGTTATGTTTTTAGAGTATCCTTGTATTTTGGGTCTTCAACTGGGTGCGAAGATCTACTCTGCAGCTGGGTGCGCAGGGATAAGGAATACAGAGGAAGAGAGGGAAGGATTTGTAGCTAAGTGTGTAGATAGAACTATATATTCTCATCTATTTGATCAATAAACACAGTTATGTGGACGTAGTCCTAGGGAGAGGGTGAATCACGTAAAATCTTGTTGTTCTATGTGGTTGATGCTATGTTATTTTCTATCTTTTATATTGTTGTTGCATTGTTATTTTCCCTGTTGAAGATAAGAGATATAGCTAACTTTTTGAAGTTAAGAATAATATTGTTAAGAATATCTAGGTTATCTTGCGTTGTTGTTATGGAATCATCTTTCACTTCCTCTGGTTGTAGACACATGTGTCCTGCAACCCCCTTATTGATACTTCGGGTGAGACTTCATCTGCTTTGAAGGTGTTTCCGTAAGGGCCAGTAGTTAGGGTTTGTTGGTGCGCTATTAGAGTTGAACCCTGGGTCTTCCCCTGTTCCAACAACTGAAAAATAAATGAATATTAGTCATGCAACTAAACTTAGTCACTTTTTTAGTCATAAATTTCTCTTTTTCTACTAATGGTAGTGTGTGAGGTTTGTTGTCAAAGAAAGGGTGTGCACATTCCATAGTGTTGTGTGCATCTGAGTAAGTGTGTATGGATTACACACCAAGGGAAGGGTGCACACATTCCATAGTGTTGATT